>CADEBD010000299.1:1756481-1951481 GCA_902825455.1 Arctia plantaginis | reverse complement strand
CTTCTCCATTTTTTTTCCCCGGCCCCCGAACCACCCCGGGCCCCCCCTTTTCCCCTCCACCCCCCCTGTGCGGGCCCCCTTTTTGGGGGGCCAAAACCCCCGGGGTTGGGAATGGCGCCCTTTAGGGACCCGGCCACTAAAAGGGTTTTCCCCTGCCCCGGTTTCCGGGGGGGATAGGGGGGGGGAAACCCCGTCCAACAGGAAAAAAGATTTGGGTTCGGCAACCTTCCCCCCGGTTGGGGGCCCCCTTTGGGGGGCCCCGGGGCCGGGGTGTCCGGGGTTGTGTGGCCCAAATTAGGGGGAAGGGGGCTGTCTCACGGTTGACTGGGGTGGCCGGTCCGGACCCCAAAGGGGATGGGGGGTTTTTTTAAAAAGGGCCGGCCCCCCGGGACACACGCGCGTCAAGTGCGACAGTTGTTTTGACTGCGGCGGACTGTGTTTCCGCTGCGGTCAACCGGGGCATAAGGCGGCAGAATGCTCTGCCGCCCCTCACTGCCCAGTGTGTGGGGCGGGCAATAAGCCCGCCAATCACCAGATGGGGCAGAGAGGCTGCAAGCCTCCCCGCAGTTCTCGGCAGACGTCGGGGGTTAGCCAGTCGACCCAGGCTGCCTCCGATATAGTTCGTGCGTCGACGTCGTCGCCCATGGAGGAGGTTGTAGAGACGATCCAGTAATGGATCAAGTCTCCAACCTCCTGGTCCAGACGAACCTGAACCACTGTGCCGCGGCGCAGGATCTCTTCCTGCAAACCATGGCACAGTGGTCGATAGGTGTTGCCGTAGTCGCGGAGCCCTATTCTGTCCCTCCCCGTCCAAACTGGATGGGTGACTGGGACGGCTCCGTGGCAGTCGTCGGTTCCACGACGGCTCATTCCCCGCCCTTGTCGCTAAGAGACAAGGGCACTGGATATGTTGCCGTCGAGTGGGGGGGGATCACCATATATGGTGTCTATTTCTCCCCCAACCGGAGTTTGAACGACTTCGAGGTTTTCCTGACCAGCTTGGAGACCTCGATACGGCGACTAGCGTCTGGGCACGTCCTTGTGCTGGGGGACTTCAACGCAAAGTCCATTGCGTGGGGTTCCCCCAGGACGGACGCCAGGGGCGAGGCCGTAGAGGAGTGGGCGGCCTCGGTGGGCCTCTGTCTTCTAAACAGAGGCTCCACCAACACGTGCGTGCGACAGCAGGGGGGGTCGATAGTGGACCTCTCGTTCGCTACCCCTGCCCTCGCCGCACGAGTAAGGAACTGGCGTGTCCTGGAAGAGGTTGAGACGCTCTCGGATCACCTGTACATCCGATTTGAGCTCTCCCGGACCCAGGACTCCAGTAGGGGTCACGTGGCGCGGCGTTTATCCCGCTTTCCGCGGTGGGCTGTTGCCAGGCTGAACCGGGACCTACTAGAGGAGGCAGCCATAATTCACTCGTGGCTGTCTCCTCAGGCTCCGACCGAGGAGGTCGACGTGGGGGCTGGCCGCTTTCGCGATGCGATTACGCATGTATGCGATGCGGCCATGCCCCGCGTTCGAGGTCGTCGGCCTCCAAGGAAGGAGGTCTACTGGTGGTCCCAGGAGCTGGCGGACCTCCGTGCGGCCTGTACACGTGCCCGGAGGTCCTACACGCGCAGTCGGCGGCGTCACCGTGGAGACGGTGAGGAGGACCGGCTTCATGAGGAGTACCGACGGGCGCGGAAAACTCTGAAGCTGGCAATTAGCCGCGCCAAAGAAGAAAAAAGACAGGAGATGCTGGAGGGTCTTAATCGTGACCCCTGGGGTCACCCTTACCGCGCGGTGCGACAAAAGCTCCGCGCGTCGGGCCCCCCCCTTACGGAGACTCTCCAGCCCAGCTTCCTGCGAGAAGTGGTTGAGGGCCTTTTCCCACAACGGGTGGAACACACTCCCCCGTCGATGGCCTCCTTGGCCGGAGACGACGGGGAGCACGGGGAGGATAATGTTCCGCCCGTCCGGGAATCGGAGGTAGGGGCGGCTGTTCTACGGATCCGTTCCAAGAACACCGCCCCTGGGCCAGACGGGGTACCGGCCCGAGTGCTGGCCCTGGCCCTCAACCACATGGCAGACCGCCTCGGGGAGGTGTTCGACGCTAGCTTGGCGTCGGGACGCTTCCCTGAGTGCTGGAAGAGCGGGAAGCTGGTCCTATTGAGGAAGCCGGGACGGCCTGCCGATTCGGTCGCGGCCTATAGGCCCATCGTGCTGCTGGACGAGGCGGGCAAATTGTTTGAGAGGGTTCTTTCTGCCCGCATCGTCCGGCACCTCTGCGAGGTGGGCCCCGATCTGTCGGACGCCCAATTTGGTTTTCGGGCGGGGCGTTCGACGGTCGACGCCGTGTTGCGCCTGAGGGCCGTGACCGAAGAGGCCGTGAGCTGTGGCGGCGTGCTGTTGGCGGTGTCACTGGACATCGCCAACGCATTCAATAGTCTGCCATTCAGCTGCATCAGGGAAGCACTCCACTATCATGGGGTGCCAAAGTACCTGAGGCGGCTGGTGGCAGACTATTTAGAGGAGCGTACCGTCGTGTACGAGGACCGAGAAGGTAATCTGAGGTGTCGGCCCATGTCGTGCGGTGTTCCACAGGGGTCTGTTCTTGGACCCCTCTTGTGGAACATAGGGTACGACTGGGCCCTTCGCGCCGATTTCCCCCCCGGGCTGGGTGTAATCTGTTACGCAGACGATACCCTCGTGACAGCCCGGGGGGCAAACTTCCAAGAGGCGGCGCGCCTGGCCACAGGGGGAGTCTCCCTGGTGGTCGGGCGCATTGAGGCGCTGGGCTTACGGGTGGCCCTAGATAAGACGGAGGCCCTGTTATTCCATGGGCCCCGTCGTGGTCCACCCCCTGGCGCCTCCATCGTGGTCAACTCGGTCCTCGTACCGGTTCGGGCCCAGATGAAATATCTGGGCCTGATCCTCGACGGGAGGTGGCTCTTCGACGAGCACTTCCGACAGCTTGCTCCAAAGCTGGTCGGCGCTGCGTCTGCCCTAGGGCGACTCTTGCCCAATATGGGTGGACCCAGCGTCGCGACAAGACGGCTGTACACGGGGGTTGTCCGGTCAATGGCACTGTACGGTGCACCGGTGTGGGCGGCGGCTCTGACCGCCCAGAATAGGGTACGCCTCTGGCGCCCTCAGAGGGTAATGGCGGTCAGAGCCATACGCGGTTACCGCACCGTTTCGACGGAGGTGGCATGCGCATTGGCCGGAACTCCCCCGTGGGATTTGGAGGCGGAAGTGCTCGCCGAAGTTTATCGGCGAGTGGCTGACTTCCGGGCGGAGAGCGGATTTCGCCCTCCGCCCGAGGATGTGCGCGAGTGGCGCGAAGCCGCTCGCCGAGCCACGATGGCTCGTTGGTCGTTCCGGCTGGAGACTCCACGCGCTGGCTTCGCCGCCGTGGAGGCTCTCCAGCCGGTCATCGCCAAGTGGGCAGGGCGGCAGCACGGGACCCTTTCCTTCCGACTGACGCAGGTGCTTTCCGGGCACGGTTGCTTCGGAAAGTACCTGCACACGGTCGCTAGGAGGGAACTGAGTCCCGCCTGCCACCACTGCGACTGCAGTGAGGACTCGGCCCAGCACACGCTGGCGGTCTGCCCCGCATGGGCGGCGCAGCGCCGGGCCCTCAATGCAGTCATCGGAGTGGATCTCTCGCTACCGGCCGTAGTACGCTCCATGGCCGGTAGCGACAGTTGTTTTACCGCGGTCGCAACCTTCTGCGAGGTAGTAATCTCGCGGAAGGAGGCGGCGGAGAGGGCCCGGGAGGACGACCTCCACTCGGACCCGATCCGCCGCCGGCGAACCGGGCGGCGGAGGCCCGCCTACCACAGCCTCATGCCGCCCTGAGTGTGGCCGCGGGTGGACGGGGTGGGTTTCCCCTCCACCCGCATTAGTTGGCCAGCCGCGAGGGGGCGGCGTCCGCGTGTGCCGGACGTCGCCTAAAGAGAGGAACATCTACAATGAGACGGAGCCCGCACCAGGAGCGGGCTGGCGCTAGGAGGGGTCCGGATGTCTTAACAACAGCTGTTCCCGGATCCCTCCTGTTACAGGCGCAGAGTGGCACACCGTGTGGTTTTAGTCGGTCCGAGTCCGACACACCACCCCGCCGCAAACCCCGGAGGGGTGACGGTCCGAGGGGATTTCCACACGTTAAAAAAAAAAAAAAAAAAAAAAAAAGGGTTTGTGTGAAGTTTTCCTTCTTATTGCAGTGCTGGTTGCGTTGTTTTGCGCCCTTAGTCGGATCTTACGACACCCACGAGATGAATTGGGGTAGTGACATTCCGTTATTTTTATTACGTTATAGAAATCGAACCCACAAACTCCGACTTAGCATTCAGGATCCCTAACCACTAAACACAGGCCTCTCCCTTAACACAGGCCAGTAACTTAATAAACTTGTTAAATATACTTTAAACGTTTTTCTTATAAATATCATGTTTAAAATGTAGTAGATACACCCCGCGGTATTACCCGCGCTTTATCAGATACACCAAAACATGTAATATATTTCAGTTCCCTGCTTATCCCACGGGAACACTGTATTTTCTCGGTATAAAAAGTAGCTTGTGTTAATCCATGTCAGCTACCTCCATATCAAATTTTATAAAAATTGGTCGAGCCGTTTGAGCGTGAAGAATTAATAAACATACAAACACACACTGTCAAACTTTTGCCTTTTAATATTAGAGTGATAAAATACCTACTGTCAATACGATAACACAAATTGAAAACACTTCGATGACGTCACCGACACTCCCATGAAAGTTATGGCGTCGGTACACAACATAAAGCAAACTCATTCAAGCTTCGTTACTATTATTGCTATCGGAAATGGTGTCATGGCGACATGGCTATTCCGTAGTACAATACATACAAATGACAATTTATTACTAGTAATGTTGTATTAGAATCTAGTAGAGGGTAGAGGGTAGGTAGAGGGAGGGAGAGCGATCTTATTTTTCAGAATAGAAACCAACATACGACAAAAAGTTTTAAATTACTACAATAAAAAACAATTAATAAATAAAATACAATATAATAAATACTATACAAATAAATAAAATTGAATATTCTGTTTGTAATGTAGAAGTATTTGAATAGGTTTTTTTCAAGCTTATTCATTTTGCACGAGACCTATGCCTAAAAGCCAGTTTAAATATTTTTTGTCTGTCTGTCTGTTCGTTCCGGGTAATCTTCAAAACTTCGAAGTAGCTGTCTATATGAGGAGTAACTTAGGCTATTTTTTCTCTCAGAAAAACCACTTAAAACTTTGTCTGGTCCGGGAATCGAACTCACTAAGGCAGCGCTTTTCAAATTCCACTCGAATGAAGTCCCTGGCATCAGCTGGTAAGTTATACGAGTATTCATAATCAACAGCCTTTAATAGTCCACTGCTGGACATAAGCCTCTCCTTACTATACCACGCTGGCCAGACGAGTTGGTATAGGGTTTATGTCAGTTTTCCTTCTCTCTGCAGTGCTGTTGTCCTGCGTAGTTTTTTCTCTTAGTCGGCTCTTACGACACCCACGGGATGAATGGGGGTGGTGACACTCTGTATTCTTGATTCGCCACCACACCATACGAGTATTATGTATATGTTATATATTATGTAGATGTCACATTGAAATTCATTGATGAATATATCTGTATATTTATACATTTAAAATAACTTGCCTTGATTGATTGATTCATCAGAGCAGAGCCTAAACCACTGCGGCTTCAAACTTGAAATTTTGGCAGTTGATGCTTTTATATCGTAAACATCGTTTAAGAAGGGTTTTTGGCAACTTCACCTCTAAAATAAGGGATGAACGGTTGTATGGGAGTTCGTCATTTTCAAAGTAGAAAAAATAATAATCACTGTTTGCAATAGCTAATTTCAGGATCAAAAATAATACATATATACAATTAAATAGTAGAAACATTTTATAAGTTAGGCGATTTTATTAGGGTTCCGTACCTCAAAAGGAAAAAAACGGAAGCCTTATAGGATCACTTTGTTGTTCGGTCGTCCGTCTGTGTGTCTGTCAAGACCCTTTCTCTCGGGTGAAATTAAAACGATATACTCAGGTCTCTGGGAGCTGTGAAAAAAACAAACTTCTAAGTTAATGTAAAAAAGATACGGCCGTATTGAAACAAAAAACGTTTATTTCGACACTGTCAAGGGAATCGAAATTTATAGTTTATTTACCGTTGACCTAGAACTATGAAATTTGGCAAGTAATACCGTGTTATACTACAAGTATAGGGAAAAATCTGAAAACTATACATTTGTAATTAAATCATAAAAAAAACAGGGTCTTTATTCAAGGAACGGCGTTGTTGGGTATCGTATGAAAGGGCTTCATTGGCAAAAGCTTAAACAGATTTTTAATTATTTTTATGATATATAGCTTTCGATTACAAATTTGTACGGAGCCCTCGGTGGGCGAGTCCGACTCGCACTTGTCCGGTTATTTACTCTTAAACTAACAGAGGTAATTTTGCGATAATTCCTTTTCTTAGAAGATAATTAAAATTTCCTTAAATAGATATGCTACCGCCATGATATTTTTCAGAATTTTGAAGCCAATGGTTAATCTTAAAATACAAACTCCATTTAAATATAAATCAATATATTCACAGCCGGCTGCAATACCCCATGATGAAAAACAACCGTGAAGATATAAATAAAACCATTAATTCGACCGTACAGGAAGCCGACAACACAGACACAGAACCTTTGTGCACACACAATAACGCCAAATTGAGACCTCACATTTGATACGCTAGTCCGCTCCAATCTGCCGCAAACTCTGCGCCCGGCGACAAAGCCCATCATAATAGATAAATAAAGTCAAATACCGCTAACAAAAACATTATTACGACGCGTAAAAGAAACATCAACCTTAACCCTCACACATAGAACCCACATACATTCCATACGGCGTAAATGTTAAAATTGTTTTACGCGTCGTAAATCATTCGCGCTTTTCGTTAAGGGTAGCCGACAATACCTGACTGCGTATAATAAATTAAGTTTTATGTTTTATAAAAACATGAACATATATATTAGAGGTTGTATTTGTTTGACGAATATGCCGCTTTGCCGCATGCACAATGGAGGGGTGCTGGGTTAACGTTTTTATTTCGCGTAATGGAATGTTATTTTTATTTCTTTTTGATAACTGTGTCGTATGGTTTTGATAAATTCTTCCTGTGGTGTAGGACGACTATTAGATGATATAATTTTGAAAAACTGGACAATAATTTTACATAACTTTTTACAAAATTAATATATATCACAATTATATTGAAAATACGCCGGTAAATATTAATTTAATAAGAATTTCACACATCACACACACTGCCGTCTGATCCCAAACTAGGTTAGCTGGTAGAGAATACCTAAGGCAAAGGGGTTCTATCTTATAGAAAAAATTAAGAAAGTTTAAATAATTAAACACTTTTCAGGGGGTTTTAACATTAAGAAAACTACATAAAAATAGCCCAATGTGCTATTTAATTACCTCACACATCTCACACACGGCTGTCTGATCCTAAACTAGGCAGAGCCTTGTTTTGTTTTTAACGCGGGGAATGCTTTTCGCACCATACCCTCCGTTGGGGAAACGCAGGGCGTGTGTGGGACTCCCGGAGAACCGGTCTATTCACTAAACCCCGCGGCGGCCTACCTCGGCAGTCAGGAGGACCTCCAGGAACGCATCGGCGGCTTCTGGAGTCCTCCCTGCCGTACCCCATGTCTGAGGCACATCCCGGGGTGACTGTAGTCACCCTAGGGCGGGAGGCTGCCGCGCCTTTCACTACTCTATACAGTAGGAGGCGCAACAGCGCCCCGCCATGGACAAAACTCCCCGGCCGCACCGGAGTGTCGTCTGTCTCGGGCCGTTTGCAGCGGCCCCATAGCCCCAAGATGTGGCCGCAGCGACCCTTAGGCGGCGATTGGGAAGCTAACGACCTCTGCCGCGTCCCCTTCGTCGCCTCCTTCGAGCGGGATCGGCCCTCTCCCGATCCCGCTCTGCGGCCTCCTTCTGGACTGCGGCTGCCAAAACTAGGCAGAGCCTGTATTATGGTAACCAGACTACTGTTAAACATACTAAAATATTTCTAAATACTATACTATTATAAATAAATTACACCCAGGCAGAACAAGTGATCGCGCTCATCTCATAATTATTTGTCCTCAGTGGGAATCGAACCCACGACCTCCGGCTTAGCAGTCAGGGTCACTTACTACGACACCAATAGACCAGACCAATTCTGCTATTTTATGATTACGTACAAACTACTGTTATTCCATTGACTCGCTATTGACATGCTATTGCCACCGCACCGGTCAAAATATCGGTATTCTACTAACATAAATTCACAGTGTCAATAGACTGTCGATGTAGTGGCAATGGGTCATCAACATTGCCATTTATAGAAAATTAAATATCATAATTTCCTTACAAATTTCAATTATTATTAAAAATTACATTACAAAAATTACATTTAAAAAAAAAACACCAAAATGTCACAAAATATCATCGACGATATTTCTATCAGTGGCAGTAAGTAGTAAGTAGAATACGAAAATAGAGAAACTATTGCGACGACGGTCATCAACAATATACTGATACAATATTAAAACAGCTGAATTGATGCTCTGTGAGCCAGGCCCGTCAGAATCAACGCGATTTAGAGATATCTTGGAATCGCTTGATGTTTCGAAGTTTACACTAGTCGGAGTACTGGCGGGCTGAAGACCATTGCATGAGAAACTTTAAGAACTTCTAAAAGAAAAAGCTGGCGATGTTAATTAAAATGCACAAAGAAAAAACGAAAGTGGTAAATGTAATTTAGCAACACCCATTAAATATATATTTTGATACTTTGTAAGAGTGTTAATAATACGACATTGGTTTTATAAACGCTCTGTCTATCCTTTCGGAGAAATGGACTGATTGTATATTCTGTAAAGGAATAATAACAAATTAAAACCGTCATAAGAAATCTATTACAAACTCCTTACTGTGTGTCATAAACACACCGTTTTATAATTCTATGTTAACATTATGGTACTTAACAAGCATTTGCTTACAACAACGAACATCACTAATCTACGTTAATCCTGGATAATCTGTGGCTTTACACACTCTAGTTTGTTTTAAATAGATTAAATTAACAAACTGGCAACACCGTGGATTTGTCTCTGGAATGCTTTAGAATAGAACTGTCTATATATGGATGCAACGGACTTTGAGTTTTAAAATATTTGTGTGTATATCCAAAGTGAAAATAAAATTGTTTTGTTTTTGTATAATATTTGTTTTATATTTATATTGGTTCTCGTGCTAGTAACATAAGAAAATTGTGAATATTAATTAATGTAAGAGTTGCGAGGTGACTACCACCCATTTCCATCAGAGGATGGATGCCATTTGCCTGAAGAGAAACAAAAACAACAAATAAATTTTAGTTGGAACTCTAAAATTTTTTTTTTATAATTTTCCACTTTAGATCTTTGACATCTAGTTGTTTTTATTACTACTCATATCATGACTAAAAACAATAATTCTCCATTCATCACAAAAGTAGTTACGTATCTTTTCTTTAGATGACATTAACGTATTTAGAAACAACATCTTTAAAATAATAATATCTTTATTCAGTAGGAGAATTATGTCTAATTAACATTCTTCATCTGTACCTGAACTAGGCTTAACACCTGTATCTCAGGAAATAGTGCTCTTCCACCATAATATTAGCTAAAACACTGAATAAGTTTTTTTACATTGTTAGCAGATCCAATTAACATAAAAAATTACTTAATACTATATTAAGGAGAGGAATATGTCCAGCAGTGGACTGTTAAAGGCTATTGATGATGATAACAGTTAACAGTTGTACATGGAGTTTAAGTTATTATCTATAATTATTCCAAGATACTTTATATAGTTAGTTAAATACAATTTAACCAATTTATATGTCAAATCTTTGGCCATCTCATGAGTATATTATTAAAAAAACCTTTTAAAAAGACATATATATTATATAGCGGGGGACTTTACAAACATTCATTAAAAGGAAACACATAACACCCAGACAGACTACGAGGCGAGGTGACCGCTCATACACTCTCTGTGTCGTTTACAAAAATTTAGAAATGAATTTGTTTCTGAAGTTTACAATTAACATTAAATAGTTTAACTGCTATAAACTCTTATAGAAGAATACTCGCATTAAATTTAAATCCTGTTACTAAAAAAATCCATATAATTATTACCATATTCGAAATTAACATAACAAAACAGAACAGTTTCAATAAATTAAACTTAAATATTTACCTACAACTATTCCTTCTCCGGTTCGTCACGCTGGCAATGTTACCCAACATGGCAACTACAATACATGGCTAGGGACCCGCGACCCACCCCTAGTTACAATTTGAATTATTTTTATTTCATTAATAACAAAAGATTTCACCCGTTTTTTTGAAATATGAATTCATACGCCATGTTGGTTTCGAACCCGCGTTTATAACGCACACATGTTAACAGTATTCTATTTTTTGAATTTGTACCGACGTAGTTTACACACGCACACATTAGCAAGTTGTTTTTTTATTACTTTTTTAACAATAACCATAGCTAACGTTACAAATATGGCTGAATTGTTGCACGGTGGTTAGTTCAAATTTTATTGAGCCAGTGCTGCACCGTGTCTAACGATCATGATCGCTGTAGAACTGGTTTTATAAATATGTTTTGACATGTTCTAATATCACTGAATTTAGCTCTGTAGTCTGGATGGATACTTGAACATTTTTTGGCATGATAAAGAACGAATATATTGAGTAAATATTGGGTTTGTACATATGAATCTCTTCACCACAGAAGGAAGACACCTCATTCATAGGAATTGTTAGTTTATTGCACTTTTAAATAAGTGAAAGAGACATGTCAAAGACACAAAGAAAAAAAAACTAATCTAAATGCCCCATAAGGACCATAGACAAGCTTTATTATTATATAATTATTATTATTTATTATTATACTTTCCAAATTTGTTTTATAAAGATTTCCAAAAATCCGGTCCTCATTGGGTGCATTTACCTTATATGTAAAAATCTATATCATCATCATCAACAGCCTTTAATAGTCCATTGCTGGGCATAAGCCTCTCCTTAGAAAGGAGGTTTTGGCCTACTATACCACGCTGACTAGACGGGTTGGTATAGGGTTTGTGCCAAGTTTTCCTTGTCTCTGCAGTGCTGTCGTTCTGCGTAGTTTTCTCCCTTAGTCAGCTCTTATGACACCAACGGGATGAATAGGGGTGGTGACAATCTGTATTCTTAATCCGTCAATGAGAATTTTAATAAAACTTTTTATACCACAGTTTATACAATGTTCAACCCAACTTCACGCACCACCTTAATTTAGAAGTTAATTTAATGAATTTAATTAAATAGATGGAGAAAAAACTGATTGATAAAACAATAACATTAATCACCCACAATCACAGAGTCGAGTGAGTGCCTTCCATAGATAATTCTGTTCTATACTATTTTATAGAGTCTTTAACAGATAATGAAGTGATAACTTAGTGGTGAGTAAAATTTTATAGTAAACCAACAGTTTGACAGGCTGGCGATATCTTATGAATAAATAAATAATAATGATAAAAATTAAAAAAGCCTTTTATTTCTTACTAAAGATTACCGCTACAATTTATCTTAAAATATTACATAAACTTCTACTTTTACTGTTTTTCCTAATTTTATACAATATGCGCTAAATAAGTGTCACCACCCCTATTCATCCCGTGGGTGTCGTAAGAGTCGACTAAGGGAGTAAACTACTCAGGAAAACAGCACTGCAAAGAGAAGGAAAACTTATATACGTTTATATACGTATAATAGGCCAAAACCTCCTTTCTAAGGAGAGGCCTATGTACAGCAGTATGGCCTATGTATTATTTATGCGTGGGGTTATTTATAAATGTGGTTATCGGTGGTATCCCTGAAGGTGTAGACAGAACAAGACAGACAAAAATTGAGCCCAATGATCCATATTATTAATCTTTGACCTTCTCTTAACACAAATCCATTGGTGGAATGCGATCCTCACATTTTGCATACCCACTTACCACCCGGTTTAAATGGCAGCTAGGAAAATTTGATGTCCTAGTGCGAGTTTTTTTCACTTCTACGCGATCGTCACGGTGACCGCGTCCGGCGCTACGATTGGCCGGCACTGAAATCTCCACCAATAGCAACGCTAAACGCGCTCGCCGTCGAGAGCGAGTCGATGTAAAAAAGGACTCGCACTCGGCCCTCTGGTTGAAACTTAAAGCATTTAGAACTGCTTGGTAGGTAGGTATGTTAGGTTACAGGAAGGCTTAAAAGTTAGTACAGCAACACTCTACAGCTAGTTAGAATAAGAATAACATATTTTTTGATATTATATTTAAACCTCAAAAAAATCAAAGCAATATTTTTTTAACCCACATTTATCCCATTGTAATATTACAATAGTAAAAAATTATGTCCCTGTAAAGGGGACATAAATTACTACATTAGATCGGGTAAGCGCGGGCTGCGCGGGCGCACCCTACTTACTGAGTTGTTACACGTCAGGCCGCGAATAATGACGCGCCAAATATTTATAAATGTTTTATTTGAGCCGTGAGGGATCATGTGGCCCAGTTTTGAGGATTGTGTAAGTTACAAGAGGAAGCGAATGACTATATGTATATACTAATATGTATAAACGTCCTTTCTAAGGAGAGGCTTATGTCCAGCAGTGGACTACTAAAGGCTGTTGATGATGATGATGATGATCCGTACCGGAAATCCGTATCCACGAATATCCGAAGGGGATCCATTTCCTTATCCCTTAACTTTTTGCGGATCTCAAAGAGATCTTGTGCAATATTATATACTTATACTAATTAATTAATTATTTAATTACGATCTGTTGTAGCGAGCTGCTATAGATTATTATTGAGAGTTGTGGAGAACTATTTAGAAATATTTTTTATATTCCCTACATCTGACATACAAGGCCAACTATTTTCAAACTAAGCAGAGCTTAATACAAGCTCTGCTTAGTTTAAAACTAGCGTTGATAGTTGAAAGCTTTATCGTCTGATAGAATACTAATAAATTTACCGTTTTTTGTAAATACATACATAGAAAACACCCAAACTCCAAGATCATATTTACATTTGGTCCGAATAGGGAATCAAATCCAAGACCTCAGCACAACAGTCGCATACGCTATCACTGCACCGCTTAGGCAGTCAAATCTTTATAGATCAGATCAAACCAATAAACTTTGCGTTTTGAGTATTAAAATAATTATTGAAAAATGAAGCTCACTGCAAGTCAAAACATGGCATCTTATTTTGTTCCGAGTATCTTTTCAAAGTCGCGCGCATAGCGTTAACATTGAAACTTTAGATTCGTATCGGTATTTACGAATCTAGATGCTAATAATGCACAAATCGTATCTGTATTGGCGGGTATACATGTGTAACGATGCAACACATTCTGTTTTCTATCAAATATCAGTTTTATCTTTAAAATCCGAGAGATTTATGTTTAATTCATTTATTTTTATTTGCACAAGACTAATAAATGGTTGTTAATGGCCGTGTAATGATATCGTATCTTATTTCATTACACGTGTATAGATTTGTACAAACAATGCACGTAGCATGTGGAAAATTCATGTTATTTCCTGATCTATTAGCGTTTTGTCAGTTTTAATCCAATGATCACACTGCATAACAATTATCTCTACGTATACATTTTTTAACATTAAAATACTTTTTGACTAACCTTAAAAAACATGTTTAAACAATTGAAAATACATAATTTACTTACAGAATTTGCACAAATCATCACAAATCGTTTACCAAAAATAATTTCAACACTCTTCTAAGCTTTTAAAGTTTGTTAATATTAACATAAAATTTGTAAAAATAATAGTCCTTTTGTAATTAATTTATCGCTCCCTAATCGCTAAGGAAGCAGACTACGCAGGACAACAGCACTGGAGAGAGAAGAAAAACTTGAAACAAACCCTATACCAACCCGTCTGGCCAGCGTGGTCAAAACCTCCTTCTTAAGGAGAGGCCTATGTCCAGCAGTGGACTAGTAAGGGCTGTTGATGTGATGTATGATGATGTATCGCTCCCGCTTCCGCCTGTGTCTCGTACACTACAAATTGGCCCTATTGTACTCACCCTATGTCGAGCAACGCCATGCTACACTGCTAGTTTGTCAGAATGTACATCGAATTATGTTTGCACACATGCTTATATAATAATATACACGTTTCAGAGATGGAGGGCATTAAACGGATTTAATGTCACGGAACACATTTGAAAAACGGTTTTTAATTTATTGTGGTTCATTACATATAGAATTTGAAGGAACTGGTGCGCCTGAGTTGTGTATTCTGCACTAAAATCCAGGAAGATCTATGAGAGATGAAATGCCAGATACTATTGATGTTGATCTTAGGGGCAGAAGAGCACACGGTTCACCTGCTGGAAAGTGACTACCGCCGCCGATGAACGCTTGCAACTCAGGAGTCACAAACGCATTGGCAAGATTGCTCATTCTTGTCATAATACTCCGCAAGAGTCACCGTCAGAGTTTACAGGAGTTTTGTTTTTTTCATTCCTCCCCCAAAATCAAAGAGAGGAGGGGTTTGGGAAAGAATTGCTTAACAGAAGCCCTCTCTAAGGCCGAATTATCGTTCTGGTTGAGCTGGTGTATGTCTGCCGAAGCATGGCTCTCCCACGGCCATGAAGCCGCTGTCCCTGAATTTAGAAATCATCAGGACATGACTACATAGTGCTCAATTCACTCGTATAAACAACACTGTATAATGATATTGCATATCCAGCCGATAATCTAAATTAATGAATATTTTAAAAACATATCTATAATTAATCATTAACCCAAAAAGTAAAGTTTATTACCGTTTCCTTGGCTCCATCAATAAATTGTCATTAGGAATTAAGATCACAAATAAAATTGATACGAGTTATTATAAATTCTAATTAAATTCCTTGAACTTTAAATCATTGTTATTATGAATTAAATGGCGCTGCAGCTAATCCCCTTTCTATATACCATACCGTTCAAGGTTGTATTTTTAACTGACTTCAAAAAATAAATTCCCAAAAGTTTTTTTTTTTTTTTACGTGATATCTTTGCAATTTGTACCGCGATGGACCCGGCACGCGCACAGTGAAACGATGGAACACTAATAAAATAGGTCTCAGTGGATGTATGGACTGCGGAAAAGAGGATATGGCTAAAACAAAAGAGAACAATGAACTGACAAACGAAAGAGTAAATTTGGGAAACGAGTAAGTCATCATCATCAACAGTCCACTGCTGGGCATAGCCCTCTCTTTAGAAAGGAAGTTTTGGTCTACGATACCACGCTGGTCAGACGGTCTGGTATAGTGTTTATTTCAAGTTTTCCTTCTCTTTGGACTGCTGACGTGCTTACGGATTAAGAATACGGAGTGTGACCACCCCTATTCATCCCGTGGGTATCGTAAGAATGCGCAAGTAAATAAATAAGTTTTCCTCGAGACTTAACCTCCGATGACAGCAGAGCTCATGGCTGATTTATATGTCACGTTATCGTATCCCCCCCCCCCCCCTCCCAAAAGCTATAAAATCTCATAAAACTGTAGTCATTGTCTACTAAAAGCATATTCACCCACGCGCAACAACCAGTTTTTGATATAATTTATTTCCAAACAAAAATTATCATTCAAAATCAAGTCGACCCTTATCAAGCCGGCCGTAACTTAAACATAATGTACTTAAACTCATTGAGAATATTCGCTACACCGCTAATGTGTGGGTAAATCTGTCCGTGCGGAAGTCAAAATTATTGTCACCCTACATATTTTACAATCTAAGAAAACTCAACCTTACTCCCCTACAATAAAGTTCATTTTTAAACGATGTGTTTTACACAATGATATATTTTTTCTGGACGATATAAAGTTGTCCTATTGAATAAAAGCGACGCACCGTAAGAAATTAGTTGGCATTGATGTGTCTTTATTATCACGTGATGTGTCACTGTGACGTGTCAATGCGCGTACGCATCTACTCCGTATTGTGACGGAAGGATAGCGAAATATTTTTGTGTTCAGTGTCACAGTTCGAGTATGAATATACAATAAAAAGAGTTCGTGAGAGTTTTGTAATTGACGAAATTGTTATGAAAGCATATGGTGGAGTTAATCATGAATGCTTGAAACATGGGAATGAAAAGGTTTTAGGGGAAAGGCTAACGTTTCTAAAGAATCATCCCTTCGTCAACAGCTTTTACTAGTCCACTGCTTTACATAGGCCTCTCCTTAGAAAGGAGGGTTTGGCATACCATACCACGCTGGCTAGACGGGTTGGTACAGGGTTTGTTTTAAGTTTTCCTTCTCTTTGCAGTGCGGTTGTCTTCCGTAATTTGCTCCCTTAGTCGACACCCACGGGATGAATAGGGATGGTGACATTCCTTATTCTTATTCGTAATAGTATTCATCATTATCTTACCCTTTAGGGGAGCAATTTCCAAAAATCCTTTCTTAGATTTACAATCCTTTCTTAAATTTACAGAAAACTACAGTAATGCATTTCTTCCAACGCAGAATGATAGACAAATTTTGCATTAAATGTAATGGGCAAGACATACAGGAAGTAAATATAGCAAGATTTTTGGGTATTCTTGTTGATAGTCAGCTTTCATGGAAGCCGCAGGCAGAGAACATATGCAAGAAATTAAATAAATCCGCTTATGCACTCTTCCATCTTGCAAAAAAGGTAAACACACACACACTGCTATTAGCATATCACGGTATGGTTTCCTCAGTGTTGAGATTCGGCATTATATTTTGGGGGAATCGCACGGATAGAGATATGATTTTTAAATCTCAAAAACGCTGTATTAGAGCAATAGCGGGCTTATTAACTACGGACAGTTGTGTATCTGCTTTCAAGAATTTTAAATTATTAACTTTTCCGTGCTTATATATTTTGGAAATAGCAATGTTTGTTAAATTTAACAGACATTTGTTTCCATTATTTAATGACAGCAGAAAACGAACAGCACCGCTACGATCACAATACACTAGCATGTTATCGACGGGCCGATACAAAACTGCACTTCTAAGGAAAAGTGTATTGTGTATGGGGCCTACAATATATAATAAAATACCAGATGCATTGAAAAATTTGCCACTTCAACAATTTAAAAATAAGTTGACAGACTTCCTGGTGGAGAAATGTTATTACTGTCTAACGGATTATTTAAATGATGCAATTTAATTTTTATATTGTTTTATTTTTTATGACATTTTTTGTAATTTTTTTTGACAAACAAAGATTTCTCATTATAATTTTATTGACATATGTAAAAAGTTTTAATATCCTAATTTTATTTAATAATTGTTCTTTTTTTTATTATTATTATTATTTTAAGATTTGTATGCCATATGGCAGAATGTACCAGGAACTTACTTTACTTAAACAACATCTAATTTGTATTTTTACCTACATTCTAAACAAATAAAGATTGATTTGATTTGATTTGATTTGATTTAGTGGGTGCTTACAACATAAAAGCATCAACTGCCAAAATTTCAAGTTTGTAGCTCCAGCGGCTTAGACTCTACGCTGATGAATCAGACAGTCAGGTCAAGTAATTAAATATGCATAGATAATCTGGCAATGGCAGAAAATGATCTGCCATTAAATTCAAATCTGATTATCAACTAACCTAATAATATTATTACATTACTAATAGGTCTTTACCTATGAAATTGCCGTTTATATGCAATAAGTGAAAGTACTTATTTTTTCAAACTTTTTTATTTCTGTTATTCGAGGTAATCACCCATGCAATCGACTCATCTTTGCCAATGCATTGGCAGTTTATTGATGCCCTTCTTGTAAAAATCAGCTGGACGGGAGGCAACAAACTCTTCAAAGGCATTCTGTACTGCCTCTCGAGAAATGAATTTTTTACCCACTAAGCATTAATGCAGATGTGTACTGTGAAGAACTGGAGAGAATGATGGAGAAGCTTGCACATCTGCAACCAGCTTTGGTCAACCGGGCCATGACAAATATTGTGTAATGAGCACGGTCATTTGTTCTGCGCTGGGTGTAATTTATCTATTATATGTATGTATTTAAAAATATATAAGTATGTTTATCAGCAGTCTGGTTACCATAGCACAGGCTCTGCCTAGCTTGGGATCAGACAGCCATGTGTGAGATGTGTGAGGTTATTATTATTATTAACCACTACTCATCCAGGCCTATCACTGCCGTAATTTCCTACCTACACAACAATATAAATCTCGTAAATTAAATTTTAACTAACAGAGATATAAAAGTGACCATTTTCTTAATAAGTTTCTAACAATATGAGAAGTTGTGTTACATGTGACTAAATTAAGTGTAAAATCGTGGATAATAAAGTTACCCAGGATCATGGAGAAAAAGCTCCTTAGAAAGGAGGTCCTTCTCTTTGCAGTGTTATTGTACTGCGTAGTTTGCTCCCTTAGTCGGGTCTTACTACAAAACTAGCTATTATAAGTTCTCACGTCTCAACGTCTTTATTGAACTGATTGCCGCGGGAAAGTTTGCAAAATATGCCGGGATAAGGCCTGGTTCGGCGCTGCATCGATTCGGGAAAACCTCACATGGTCCAGTCAAAGAGTAGGGCGCTTGAGGCCGGCCGTCGGGTGATTTCAATGTGAAAGCACCTGTGTCCCTGTGGAGCTGATCCGCCTGGTGCTCCAAAGGGATTTTTTATTATGAATTTCGTTGCCTTTCACTGAGTCAGTGAGGTTACCGGAGCCCAAATCCCCCCTCCAAGGGCAGCAACGCACTTGTTACTTTTGATTTTCAGGTGTTCATGGGCGGTTCAGTTGCTCACCATCAGGTCAGGTGACCCGTCTGCTTGTTTGCCCCCTTATACCATAAAAAAAACCAGACAAGATGAGGCCTAGATAGGAATCATATCTACAACATTAATAAGTCTTTATAAAAGCAATCAATAATTGTACAGTATAACAATTATGTTGTATAGCAAGGCGGGACATTAAGGCTCGTAATAACCCGAGCGCAATGTGTCGCACATTAGAACATCTTAATTTCAATCTCGATAAAACGCATAAAGAACAGTTTTATAAAAGAGATCGTGGAATGATAAGGCGGTCTACTCACAGCACGATTTCATTTAAAAAAAAAAATATTTGTTTTGATATTTTGTTTCAGTATTTAGTTGGAAATTTCTTCAAGAGAAAGTAGAAAATTTTCTTAATGAATATTTTGTAACAAACTATCTACTGTTGCATATGGGTACATCGTCAAATAACGGTATTGTGGAAAGGTAATTCACTAAAATATATTCGTAAACTAGGTATGGCAATAATATTTTAAAACAGCTATAGCCGATATATTTTACAAAAAAAAAGTCATTAGTACAGATAAAATTAACTACAGTAGAATTTAACGTCCAAACTTGCTTCTGCGATGGATATTCACGAAATATACGTTTTATTGGATGGATATTGACGGAATATACGTTTTAAAAAGGCTTATTAAAATTTATTTGTAATTTAAATTTATTTATTATTAATTTTTTTAAGTAAATTTTATTGTGATTTTAAAATTAAATCCTTTGGTAACATATGAATAAGTGTGTGATGATTTCTACTGTAGCTGGGTGTAATTTATCTGTGATGTGTGTGTGTGTGTTTATAGATATAAAAATGACTGACCTATTGGTCTAGTGTTTAGTGACCCTGACTGCTACGCCAGAGGTCGTGGGTTCGATTCCTACCCAGGACAAATAATTCTGTAATGAGCACGGTCATTTATTCTTTGTCTGGGTGTACTTTATCTATAATATATATGTATTTGGAAACATATAAGTATGTTTATCAGCAGTCCGGTTGCCATAGTACAAGCTCTGCCTAGTTTGGGATCAGACGGCCGTGTGTGAAATGTGTAAAAATATCAGTATTATTATTTGTTTATTAGCAATCTGTACCTGTGCCTATAGTACGAGATATGCCTAGTTTGAGATCAGACGGCCGTGTCTGAAACGTACCAAGTTATTTTTAACATTTTACGTAGCGGATCTGACCGTGAATGTGCCTCCTAATCTCAATTTATAAAGACGGGCGACGCGACGACAGGCGGTGCGATTATCGTAATCATGTTGTGTCGCGGGCGACACCGGCGCGGCTTTGATGTGCCGACCACGGTGACCACGCAGCACACAATATCCTTAGGATAAAATAGTGTGGTCATCTATACAACTGTATATCTACAGATAAAACAAAAAATTTCATAATTCTGTCTGTTTTTGTGCTTGTGTGTGTACGTTAATTTTCGTAATTGGTGGACAGATTTTCACGTCTTCAAGGAGGAACTTAGGGTACCTTAATTTTGAAAGAAACATATGTAATTACATACATACAAGGTAAGCCATCGCAGGCGGGTAAAGTTTAGCAAGCTTCATGATGATAATGATGGTGAAATAATGTTTGATTATAACTTAATAGCAATAATTACTTAAAACACTTTTAGCAGGACCGTCTATCTGCAATTAAGAAGAACCTACACTATGGCAACTAGACTGGTATTTATATATTTCTTTTATTATATAATCCGTCATTACACGGACTATATATATATATATATAGTCCGTGTAATGACGGATTAAGAATACGTAAGAGCCGACTAAGCGCGCAAAACAATGCAAGACACCAGCACTCCAAAAAGAAGGAAAACTTGACACAAACCCTATACAAACTCGTCTAGCCAGCGTGGTATAGTAGGCCAAAACCTCCTTTCTAAGGAGAGGCCTATGTCCAGAAGTGGACTAGTAAAGGCTGTTGATGATGATGATGATGATGTATATATATATATATTTAATACATATATATTATAGATAAATTACACTCAGTACAGAAGAAATTATCTTGACATGATCCAAAATCCGTATCCGTGTGGTGACGGATTAAGAATACGGAGTGTCACCACCCCTATTTATCCCGTGGGTGTCGTAAGAGCCGAATAAGAGAGCAAACTACGCAGGACAACCGCACTGCAAAGAAAAGGCAAACTTGACTCAAACCCTATACCGACCCGTCTGGCCAGCGTGGTCAAGTAGTCCAAAACCTCCTTTCTAAGAAGAGGCCTATATTCAGCAGTGGACTATTAGAGGCAGTTGATGAGATGTGATCATGTAATCCAGGATAAAAAATTGTATGATAAATATATTTTTTGTCCTGGATGTCCCACCATCTCTGTGTTGCTTAGCAGTTAGGTTCACTAAACATTGAACCAATACGAGAGTCAAGAAAGATACCTTTTTTTAATAAACAAATTGCTTAGATAAGAAAACTTTTAAACCTAAATACTTTTGAATTGCCTGACTATTTGACCACAAGGACAATTATGTTCGGTTAAAATTCAGTTCCGATCAACTGTCAATATTACTAAGACTACTATTGTATTGTAATCGAAAATTGAATCGATAATCTGCTAATTACTGATTCGATTTTCGGTTACAATACGGTATAATCACATTACAGTCAACATTGGATGTTTAATACTTAACTGCGAAAATATATATTTTTTTATGGAAGAGGCGGCAAAGGAGCAAACGGGTCACCTGGGCCTCGATTCTGCTATTTTATGTTCACGCCAAGCCAGTATCATACCACTGACA
Source organism: Arctia plantaginis (assembly GCA_902825455.1). NCBI lineage: Eukaryota > Metazoa > Arthropoda > Insecta > Lepidoptera > Erebidae > Arctia > Arctia plantaginis. The sequence continues at coordinate 1,929,714 of CADEBD010000299.1, read as the reverse complement.
TGCTATTGAGATGCCATCGAGTGGCCACTGGAATCGGTATAAATATCGGTAGTCTACACTAACTCAGTGTCTTTACAGTGGCTATGGAATGGCAGTGGCTCATCAGTGGTGATATCAAAAAGATTGCCATATTTGGAAAAATAAATAAATCATTACCTAAAAAAAACGTAATATATTTTCAAATTATAAGGATCTTAATAGCGTGTCAGTGGTATGAATATAAAAAAGCAGAATTGAGGCCCTGATGGAAAGCGCCCACCGCCCATGAACATTTACAACTCAGGTGTCACAAGCGCGTTGTCGGCCTTTAAGGAAGGAGTTTACTCTTTTCTTGTACCATTTAGTACATTTGTGAGACCGAGAGTTGATCAAAGCTGAATTATGATCGAACTGTTATTATTGACGTTCAGATGCACTAGATTAGATTAGTTAGAGTCGGAATAGACCTGATATTTTAAACAATACAACAATTTAATCTTATTTAAATAAATATTTTATGATGACATAAAGTTATAACTCATATCTGTGTTCTTATGTTGTAAAATTTGTTATTCATTATCTTTGGCAGTTGAGCCATTTCCGTTTTATGAATTGTCTGATAGATAACTGATATTTTTCAATAATTGGAACAGTTTTAAATAATATCGTATCAAAATGCATAATATATTGTACACGTATTTGTAATTTACTTGATTCGGGATAATTCTTTTCACTTTTGTTATATTTTTTACTCACTTCCGTGTGGTGACGGATTAAGAATACGGAGTGTCACCACCCCTATTCATCCCATGGGTGTCGTAAGAGCCGACTAAGGCAAAAATAAACTACGCAGAACACCAGCACTGCAGAGAGAAGGAAAACTTGACACAAACCCTATACCGACCCGTCTGGCCAGCGTGGTATAGTAGGCCAAAACCTCATTTCTAAGGAGAGGCGTGTATCCAGCAGTTTAGTTTATTAAAGGCTGTTGATGTGATGTGTGTTAGTCACTTCAGAACTCCGTCTTTTATAAATCGATTTGGAAAATTCTTTCTTTAATTAGGAGGGTTTCCTTCTTGTTTGGTCTCATTTAAATTTGAAGAAAAAATACCAAGGCTGAGCGTAGAAAATTTAGAAATGAACAATACAGTTTATTTCAATTTTTAATGAAGTCGACGCATTGAAAACTGTGATACGTTTTTGAAAGTTTACTTTTGTACGAAGAAGAAATGTATGCCTAACAGGAGGTGGAAAGAGACAGAGTTATTTACCTTCTGTCCCTCTCATCTTCAGCAATAGCTTTAAATAGTCCACTGCTGGACACAGGCCTCTCCTTAGAAAAGAGGTTTTTCCTATTATACCACGCTGGAGAGACAGGTTCGTATATGGTTTGTTTCAATTTTTCAGGGTAATCAATCGCCTTAAAAGAAACAGACCTGAGACGATGAACCAACGTGTTGACGTATCCTCTATCTTAATTAGATGGTTAACAGATTGGAGTTGGACACAAATATACCTAATTTACTTCTGAGAACCCCAACAACTATACGCCCGGTTAGAACACCCTAATGATTCTCTTCAGTTCACCTATCACCTGCCCATCTTGTCGGGTGAGGTTTGATTTTTATGGAATATGTGGGCAGATGAGCATATGAGACACCTGATGTTAACCAACTACCGTCCTCCTTGGATGTCTGTTACTCAAGAGTCAAAAGTGAGTTGCTGCCCTTGAGTCCTGGATTCAGAGAAGGCCCTTAGGCTCCAAACAGTAACAAAAGGAGTACTTAACATTACTCCGGTCGTGCCGGTCCATTTGACCAAAACCTTTTATTTTCACATCTCACACACGGCTGTCTGATTCCAAACTAGGCCAAACCTGTCCAATGGTAACCAGACTGCTGATAAACATACTTATATATTTCTAAATACATACATATTATAGATAAATTACACCCAGACACAGAACAAACGATCGTGCTCATCACATAAATATTTGTCCTGGGTGGGAATGGAACCCACGACCTCCGGCTTAGCAGTCAAGGTCACTAACCACCAGTCCAACAGGCCCGTCGTAGCATTGCTCTTAGACATCATCAACAGCCTTTAATGGTCCACTGCAGTCCACTGCTGTCATAGGCCTCTTCTTAAAAAGGAGGTTTTGGCCCACTACAAACATATAAGGATGTAAAAAAGGAAAAAAGAACTACCGGTAAAAATAAAGATCTTTCAGGACTTAAATAAATATGCTGATTATTTGTTCAAAGTCTATCAGCATAATCTTATCATCCTATATGTAATCCTTTTAATCTTTAGCGTTATAAAACATTGTTTTCAAATGAAGTTGAGAATTAAATATATAATATGTATATTATATAATCTGTATTTTGATAAACTGTTGACAATGATTTAAACAATATAGATTACGAGACTTGAAGTTCGATTACTTTTAAAGCGATTACTAACACTTTAAATCGATTTATAAAAGTAGCGTCAGTCATAAATAAATTTAGTATTTTTTTTATTTGATGGCGTTTACTTTCTGTATAAAAAAATACTACTCCTCAAACAGAACAAAAACAGATTATTAAATTATTCATGATAATACAGGCGCAGGTCTTTTTAGCATCAACTGCCGCACTAGGAGTATATCCTGTATTGCGGGGGACTTTACAAATATACATGAAACGGACACACAGAACAGACCAGACTCAGAACAACAATTTGTGGATCCCACAATGTGTCGTTCCATGTGGGTATCGAATCCATAACACTCAGCGCAGTAGAAAGCAGCGAGGTGACCTCTTAAATACAGCCGGTGATACTTTATTAAGAATTATTTTTTATGTTCTGCCTGCTAAAATTTAAATTGTATTGTGCCTGATGCTCACAAGGCAGTTCATCATCAAGGCAGTTTCATCTACAAAAAAGGGCCCTGTGGGCGCGAAAGAATATTGTTTATTTATATGCCCTAATCTCTGAAACTATCAGTCAGATTTGAATGATTATTATTAAATTACAAAGAGTTATTTATTAGGGCTTAATGAAGACTAAATAAAATATTACGACTATAGAAGAGCTCTGACTATAACTGCAGGTGAACATGCAGGCAACATGTAAATTACTTCACATCACATCACATCAACAGCCTTTAATAGTCCACCGCTGGACATAGGCCTCTCCTTAGAAAGGTGGTTTTGGCCTACTATACCACGCTGGCCAGACGGGTTGGTATAGGATTTGTTTCAAGTTTTCCTTCTCTCTGCAGTGCTGTTGTTCTGCGTAGTTTGCTTCCTTAGTCGGCTCTTACGACACCCACGAGATGAATAGGGGTGGTGACACTCTGTATTATTAATCCGTCACCACACGGGTAAATTACTTAGCATGTCTGAAAGACTTATTTATCAACGTAGAGCCTAAACAGCTCGACCTGTATCGAAATAGAAATAATAGCGAGTCGGCAATAGCTAGTCTTTAATAAATAGAAATATCCTAAAGTGGTTGAGAATCATGGTCGATGGAGTCCACCCACGGCCCGCTGCGCCGAGATTATCATCCTGCGTTACATTTGACAAGAAAAATGAATACGTTATTGTATTTATTATTAAAATTTAAACCCCACTGCCGTTTCCAATTATGTTGAACGTTTAAAACTTATTTATTAGATTTCGAAATTGTATGTGTTATGTGTTAATTTTGGTATGGTAGCGTTTTTATTTCGAATTAAGTTTTAAATATGTCAAAATGAAAGCTATTTTTGATGTTATTACATGTATGCGTATAAACATGAATCAGGGATGGTAATGAAACGGAATTTAACCTTTGTATGCCAGTTCATTTAATAAATTAACTCGGTTTGAAACTACTTTGAAAAGATTTGTTGAAGAACAATTGTGTTTAAGATAACAGTGAGTATAAGATATATCCTTTTGGTACTGTTTGTCTAGTATTTTACTCAGATTTGAAACTCAAAACTTGTAGTTCATAATAATGAGTCATCATCATCATCAACAGCCTTGAATAGTTATGACTAAAGAGAGGCCTAATATGAGTACCGAGTCAGAACTCGTGGTTTCGATTCCCACCAGGATGAATAATCATGTGAAAATTACGGTCATTTGTTGTATGTCTGAGTGTAATTTATCTATAATGTCTATTTGGTAATATATTTTACTAATAATAAAATATATTTACAGAGGCCCAAGTACGAGTTTATTTCGTATCAACACGCTCTCGACATCGCTCGTTTGGCGTTGTGATTGGTGCAGATTTCAGTGCGGGCCAATCACAGCGTCGAACGCGGTCTCCGTAAAGATCGAGAACAAGTGAACTAAACTCGCACTTGGCCCTCAGACGTATGTAAGTATGTTTTTTCAGTCTAATTATCATAAGCTCTGCCTAGTTTCGGATTGATTCTCTTTGGCTGTGTGCGAAATGTGTCAAATTGCTTTTATTTGTAAAAAGGACAAAGAATCGATGCTGTGTCAATATACAAAATGAACAATACGTAAAACTATGAATGTAAATGAATGGTGGATGTTTATAACTCGATCACGCCAGAACGTATCTTGATGATATTCGGCAAAGAGATAAACTAAGGTATAAAATTGACGGACCTGTTGGTCTGGTGATTAGTTTGTTCGATACCCACCCAGGACAAATATTTGTGTGATGAGCACGATGTTCTATGTCTGGGTGTAATTTATTTTTAATATGTATGTATTTAGAAATATATAAGTATGTTTATAAGCGGTCTAGTTACCATAGTACAGGCTCTGCCTAGTTTGGGTTCAGACAGCCGTGTGTGAGATGTGTGAGGTAATTAAATAGCACATTGGGCTTTATTATGTAGTTTTCTTAACGTTAAAACCCCCTGATAAGTGTTTAATTATTTAAACTTTCTTAATTTTTTTCTATAAGATAGAGACCCATTGCCTTAGGTATTCTCTACCCGCTAACCTTCGGATTTTGAAGAGAAAGCAAGAAGTGCAGTGACAAAAGTTGAACCATAAGGCACCAAGAATTTCACTACTATTATAGATGTTCAGTTTGGTGTTCATCATCTAATTACTTTGAAATCATTATCATTAAGAACCTGGTCATCATTTTTATAGAAGCAACATACACCTCCCAAAGACTATCCATTAAGCGGTCTTCCGGTATCTGTCAACATCCTGCTAGTTATACTTCACAGCATATGCCTTGAAATCAATAATCTCCTTCATAATGATGCCCGAGTAGAGACTCGTCCATGCCCCATTTTCTACATTCACTCCTTTGTCAAAAGACAGCTGAAAGATCCAATTCATTCAGCATCTTCTCCCAATTTCTTTAAGAAAACAATTTTCATGGTGGTCTCAATCTCAAGTACTTATTTACAACAAATCTATTGAAATGCGCACTCAATCAGCGTGAACAGTTTACAATTATTGAAGTTTATCGAAACGAGATCATCCCGAGACTAAAACGAACACAAAATAAAGTCCTATACAGCTAATGTTTACCGACTTTGTCCTTTCCCTGCCTGCAAATAATCTGTACCGAATAATCCTCTATGAATAAATATCTGGCATCAGTCGTATTGTCAACTGTGACGTATATTGACAAGCAATCTCTTCAAGATCTTTCAAATGTAACCTTCAAAGGAAAATGAACTTTAAAACACCCCAAATGCGTACCTTACAGCTTTAAAACGACCAATTCAATTTTGCCGATGATTGATGAAGTTATTTCTATAAAATGAACTCTATTTAAAGACAGTAAAGTTTCAAAATCAATCGCATGAAGTTGCTCAGTGCCAATTTTGTGTCGTATAATCCGTCGGCGATTAGTTTTGATGTTCTCAAGGATAGTTTTTTTCAGTTTACTTATGGACATATGGCTCTGTTAATGAGAGATGTTGTGGGTGGCCCTTCGCTGTGGTCTTCGGAACTGTATCAGCCATTATTATCAATAATAACTAACTATTGTGTCATTGTGAGTATTGTCAACGTTGTTTTCACTTTCTTTTAATCCTTTAACACGTAAACAGACAGCTTCATGTTTACAATGGGTCGATGACAGAAGAAAGATTAGTGATGCATTTAGATTTATAAGAAATTGTGAAGAAAGTAATATGTTTCTTTTTAAGTGAAAGTGTATTAAGATAATACTAATAAATCCTTTTAAAAAAACGTTGAACCGACTTCAAATAATACCAACAAAGAGTACTAAAAACTTAGCAGCAATAGCGGGTGATTTGCTGTCACTTTTTAAAGAGTTCCGTTGTCTGTCTCTAACTCACCATCAGATCTATATGAAATTTAAATGGGACCATTTCGGTATAAATCTCTTTCGAACACATTTTTAAAATCGTCTATATATAACGGAGTTATGCCTGAACATACATTAAAAAACATATAAACATCGGAATTGAGAACCTCCTCCTTTTTGAAGTCGGTTAAAAATATAACGTTTTTTTCAGTGTCGTAACCATGACTTTGTCTGTAAAATTACCAGCGCAAAAAATCGTTTAAAGAAGTAAGAACTTATCTCAGCATTTATGATTTTCTAACGATTTAGTATACAATTTCATGGTGTAAGTGGCAAACAAGCTGACGGGCTAACTGTTGGTAAGTAAAAGTAAATCACCTTTTACGCGAGCTTAGCTTAATTACCTAAATAAAGAAAGCATATGAGCAAGAGTAAAAAAAAAATGACACATTTTATTCCCTGTTTTTCTCCTTCAACTTCTTCTTAAAAATGAGTAGCAGAAATGTCACGACGCTAGTTTCTGACTTTGTATTTTAAAATTTATATTTATGTATGCATGTGTATATTTGGGGACCTATATATATATATATATATATATATATATATATATATATATATATATATATATATATGTAGTAATGAAAATATTATTTTATTTATGTATATTATACATAGGTTAGATTTATCTCCACACCTACAGCATCATATTTCTACATCACCCGAAGGTCGACTAGGAGTGAATGCCCTGGGCATTAAGTCCGCCTTTGTACAGCTTATGCATTAAATTATTATAAATAAATACAAAATAAAATAATACTTTTTATTTCATACAAAAAGGCATACAACACAGCAAGACATACGACAAGGTTTTCAAAAAGAAACGAAAAAAAAAAAAGAAAAATTTCTCTATGTATTTCAAAAGACTAGTAGTCATACATAGGCATAGTGGTACTATAGATGAAGATATCAATTCACTCTGTTCTTTCTACAAAAAACCGTTTCGTCACTTCCCATTAGAATAAATTTCCGTAGTATTACATCACAAAAAGCTATTGTTTTGTCCACGGAGGGGACGTGTGAAGTTGATATGTGCATTATCAAGGCGCGGGAGGCGGGGCTTTAATGACAGGCTGTGAATGTTCACAGTCATATCTGCTTGGGAAATTAAAATATATAGAAGGGTTTTATGCCTATTAAGGGAAGGCCTCAAATAGGATAGTATACTATCATCATCATCAACAGCCTTTAATAGTCCACTGCTGGACATAGGCCTCTCCTTAGAAAGAAGGTTTTGGCCTACTATACCACGCTGGCCAGACGGGTTGGGACACAAACCTTATGGTTTGTGTCAAGTTTACCAATTACTAGTGTTTTTCATAAAAATACGATTATTTGTGTTGGTAGTAAAAAAAATACTGCTTTATTTATTTGATATACTGCCAATTTATAGTAGGTATTTGCCCCCAATTAAGTAGGACAACGAAACGTCTATTCTACAGCGTGGTTTATTCTCCACAGGTCGGTGTTACCACGTCATCAACTCTAATAAGCCGGTAGCGGCGTATCCGTGTGTCGGCTGTAATTGCAAGCCGTCCGCCTACCGCCCGAGTGCCGCGGCCGCGGTGCGATTCGCGCGGCTTTCATTGTGCGTCTGCGCACCTGTGACTTCTAAGCAAAGTACATTTGACATGAAAAGTATAGATTTGTTTACTTTAACCCTTATTTTCTTTAATTTTGTTTCGGGCTTATTTTTATCAGAGCTTTTGTATCTAAAACTATGCAAGTCAAACTAATAAAGAGTCGTATTGAATGATTAAAACTTAATAGGTACTTCAAAAAAATTGTTTAAAAAAGGGTATTCTTGAACTTTTTATACAATAATAGTTTTTTATCATAAAAATTGACACACTGTTTTATGACTGAATTATTTCAAGAAAATGAATAAAATAAATTGTATTTTTTTTTGTTGTATATCTTAAATTTTCTAATTATCCATCTATCTACTATCTCACTTATATGTCAAAAAATGAGAAGATCTGGTAGCGGGTAAAATATCAAATATAATTGTTACGCCCAATGGCTAAGACCTCTTAGTGGCAAACATAATCATAATTGAAACTCAGGCAGTCTTTCTCTTGTATACTGTACATACCCATCCACATTTCAGCCTATTGTTTAACGCGTACTAAAAACCTCTCCCAACATACAACATAGCACCTGACCCCTTAAGAATCCAACCTATCGCCTGAAGTCATCAGCTTATCTGACTGCGATGAGTTTTCCTAACTTTCATTCGTTCCAGGCTAGCCATATCTATCGGAGAACCAATGGCTGGCCCATTGCCACTTTAACAAGCTTATTCCGAGTGCAATTTCGGTAAATGACCCACACCCTCCAAAAAAAAACATCAAGCGTAAAAAAGATTTGAAAACCACCACTTCTTTTGCCGACTGTACTATATACAGTAAATAATTTGGAAACATTGATACAGTAAGCTCTTTTGTTAGATTTAATAAGCAAAATATACGGCCGTGGACAAGATAATGGTTGGAGGTGGTTCCTGTCCCGAATCGTGTTATAATAATCTATTATTCTTTAGTAGAACGGTATACATTTAATATTATTTCTTTGTTGTGCCGCTTTGTGTGTAATTTTGGGTGTTACTGGCAATTTTTACGGTCATCCAGTTAAAGAAAACTCGCCTCTAGAAATAAAGAAAATGTGTTAACTTTATTTCTAGAGAAGAAACTAAATTGAAGTATCACTATGTGGTAGAACATTGTGGATTACTGCTTTGCTAGACAAACAGATCTCTGCTGAGGTCATTTATTTTATTTATTTATTTATTAGACTTACCAACAACTACTTATACTAATACAATTTTATTTTACATTACAAAGCTACATAATAGTATAGTAGCCTATTACAGGCAAGCACAGCATGCACAAATTTTTCACAGCTGATAAATTGAAATTATACAGTCACAACAACAAACAAAACAGTGATTAATGCAGTAGCCATAGGCCACATTAAAACAAAAATAATAATTTTCACATTAGGGTTACTATCAAAAAGTTTGCTACAACCATTAATTGGTTGATAAATGATTACAAATCGTACAGCATACACATTACAATGCACTCGTGATACTTTTGCGGCATGTGGCAAGCGAGTCCGCGTGTACATCTATGACCGCAGAGTAACTATTTATGGTTCTACAAAGACGAGGTATAGTTGAGTTAGCACCAAGTACGGTTCTACGAAGTGGCGGACACAACGGGGTCACAGGTGCACGGGGATTTCTAATGGGAGTACGAAATTTTATTTTGCCTAAAAGCTCGGGGCAATCGATTTTATTTCGTAATAACTTAAACATAAACATAGCGTCTATTATAATACCACGCTTCTGTAACGAAATCATTTTAAAGTGTGCCAATCTGCTATCGTACGACTTTATTTTGTGAGCTATTCCTGCGGTAACGGCCAAATGCCATAGAAACCTTTTCTGCACTCGCTCCAACCTTAGGCTATGGCAAGAGTAATGTGGTCGCCAGACTGTACTACAGTACTCCAGTATAGTACGAACGAGGTAATTGTAGAGTATGATTTTTGTATTGTGCGATTGAAAAACTCTGACGTTTCTAAGCAAAAATCCCAGCATTTTGGATGCTCGTGTAATGGTATTTTCCATGTGAGGTACGAATGTAAGCTTGCTATCAAATAGCACTCCCAAGTCTTTTATTTCGGTCACTTCTTGAATTGCATCGGTCCCGATATAATATATGGATGGCAGAGGGCATGGCTTTCTGGTGAACTTTATATGGTAACATTTCTTGGTATTTAAGCTCATAAAGTTGTTTTTGCACCAATCAGCAAGTCTGTTAATGTCCTCTTGCAATAATTTCACGTCGTTTAAAGACAGTATTGTTTTACAGAATTTAAGATCGTCGGCAAACATGTAACAATTAGATGAGCGGAAACAATGAGTGACATCATTAACGTATAAATTAAACAGAATTGGCCCAAGGTGCGAGCCCTGCGGTACGCCAGAAATAATTCTACGCTTGTCCGAATTAAATCCATTGACAGCCACAAAGTAATAACGATTGTCAAGATATGACTCGAACCAATTCAGCAAAGTACCGGTGACGCCATACATCGCCAACTTATAAAAAAGCATTTTATGCGGAATTTTATCAAACGCTTTACTAAAGTCACTGTATATTACGTCTATTTGCCGATTTGCGTCAATAGACTCCATTAGAGTGTCACTAAAGGCCACGAGGTTTGTACATGTTGACCTACAGCTAGTAAAACCATGCTGCGAGCTGCTTATGTACGGTTTAAGGTGACTTTGAATAAGGGGACACAAAAAGGATTCAAATATTTTTGCAAAAGTACACAGAATTGAGATAGGTCTATAATTAATAACGTTGTCACTATCGTCACATTTATGTACTGGCACGACTTTCGCTTGCTTCCACATGTCGGGAAATATACCAGTTAATAAAGACTTATTATAAATTAATGATAATGGCAACGCAAATTGAGACGCACACATTGATATAAAAATTGGAGGAATACCATCCGGACCAGCGCCTTTGCGGTGGTCTAGCGATTTCAATTTTGTAATGAGACATTCAGGGCTTATAACTGGTATAGTTAGAGGAATACAGTGGCTATTTATTAGTGCTAAATAATCTGATGCTAAGAAGTTATGCGTAGAAGAATCAGTGTCACCAAATACTGAGGAGAAATGTGTAGCGAACATTTCACTTACTTCTTGACCGTCCGATGTTGTTGAAGTACCGTCTGTCATAATTACCGGCAGTGAACTAGTTCCACCTCTTTTCTGTTTTATGTACGTCCATAATCGGTTAGGATCTTTACAGAGTTCACGTTCGATCTGGCGATGATAAGCATTATAGCACCTTACATTTAGTGCCGAACAACGTTTACTAAGTAAGACCAGTTCAAGTTTATCCATGGAGTTTTTATACATTTTATATCGTCTTCTAACCTTATTTTTCTCTTTTAATGCCTTTACCAATGGTTTGTCAAACCATACAGGCAATTTTTTTGATTTAGCCTTACACAGTGGAACACAAATACCAATTATCTCTTCAATTTTGCCATAAAAAATATTAACCATTTCATCGACACCTTGGGCAACATTTAACAATGCAGTCCAGTTCAACTGGTCCAAGCGTTTTTTAATGCTTGCATAATCTGCTTTGTAATAATTTAACCTCCTGTTTGTGCTATTATACGGCAATCCTGCATATGCACTCGTACTTATGGTAAGCAACAAGGGTGGGTGCAACAGATCAATTCTGCTTAACGGGTTCGTTGTCTCAGTAACGATGCAAGAAGGTAAGTTGGTTAGTATAAGATCTAGTATTCTACCACTTTTATTAGGGATATTATTAGTTTGGGTGAGTTTGTTTATGTGCACGTAATCTAATAAAATTTGGTTAAGGCTTGACGTGACATAGGCAGTCGCAGAGTCACGAGCCACACTCCAGTCGATAGTACCCAGGTTAAAGTCACCTGCTATACATATACTCGTACATAATCCACACTGTTCATAAACAGAATTACAATTGTCAGTAAAGTACTCCAGCGTTCCACGTGGCACGGGGGGTGGCAAATATACTGCGCAACCTGATACTGAACGCTGATTTAATTTACAACCTGGCAATTCCTGGCAAATCTTGAGATTTATTCTTCTCTGTTATAGTTTTATTTTTATATTGAATGTGTAATATATTATGTAGGTATATATTGACGGCCCAATCAAACCAAAAACAACTAAATATTAAAACAGTAAGTTTAGTATAATCATGCATGAAATAGCAATTTGATCTTCATATTGATGTATAAGAAAAATTAGAAAGAAATAAAATACGTTTATTAGTAACAACACGCACACAACAAAAATAAATAACGAAATAGAGATAGAAAAAAAGAAACACTGCTAAACTAAAGAATGGCACAAACAATAACAAAACAAACAATTACAAAAGAATAAAAAGGGCCACAACTCAGCCTTTGCTATGGCCCCTAAAGTGACCGCAGCGCTGAATTTCAGCTCAGCCCAAATAACTAGCTGTACCCAGCCAAGCTGTACTGTGGCACACTGTAGTTGAAAACAGATAAAAACCATCTTTGAAGCGTGTTCTATATTGTGTTAAAATTTGACCTCAATCGGTGTAGAACTTTGTAGTTTTTAAAGCGTACACAAACCAACATAACATTTTTTATTTATTATAGATAGAGATATATACTAGTTGGTGCCCGTGACTTCGTTTGCGTAGAATTTGAATTGAAAATGTTTGTTCAATTTAAGCGCTGCTTTAGATGTGTGGCCTCGGGTTTTATTCCCGGGCCGGACATTTTTTTTAGGGTTATTTTGAGAGGAAAATAGCTTAATTTACTCCTTATATAGACAGCTTGGTAGTAAAATATTATCAAAATCGGTCCACCCGTTTCAAAGATTAACCGAAACAAACAGACAGATAGACAAAACATATTTAAACTAGTTTTTAGGCATAGGTATCGTGCAAATAACCGTGTAAGCATAAACAAAATAATAGAGGGGGCAGACAAGCAGACGGGTCACCTGATGGAAAGTGACCATCGCCGCCCATGAATATTTATTTGTGTAGATGAATCTCCAGTATCTCCAGTCCCACATCAAAGGTTGAACTTTTCAGTTTAAAGTGTCTATATACGGCCATAGTTACTTTTTATGGAAAGCTCTGTATGGTAAACCCCACTTAAATTAAACCGACAATATTTATTATTACTTAAGTGTTAAACAAAATAATATTTATTCGTGTATTAAAAATAAAAGAACACTATCATAAAATTAAACGAAGTGTTAATGAAGGACCGTCCGCACTAAAGGATTACTGAGACAGGATTGGCGTGCCAAATCTGGGTATTTGACATGTTATTTTTACATGGCCCTTATTAAGACATATAAAATAAAAATATTGTGTTGAAACCACGACGCTGATTGAACGAGGAAAGTGTTTGATTGACTTTACTTGTTCAAATTTTTAGTGGTTATTTCTTTTTTTTGTAGTTTTAATGGAGTATCTAATACTAAAACAGTGCAGTCCTGTACGGCTCTGAAAGTTGGCCCATTAAGAGAAGGGATGAGAGACGCCTGAACGTAGCCGAAATGCGAATGCGGAGATGGATGTGTGGTGTGACTCAGATGGACAAGGTTAGGAATGAGTATATACGAGGGAGTCTGAAAGTAGCGCCACTGGATGAAAAGTTAAGAAGTAATAGGTTATCTTGGTATGGACATGTCATGCGGAGGGATGAGGAAAATGTGGCCAAGAAAGTTTTAGGTATGAGAGTTGAAGGGTACAAGAGAAGAGGCAGACCGAAGAAGAGGTGGATGGACTGCGTCAGGGAGGATATGGCTAGGAAGGGAGTAAACAGTGAGATGACGCATGACAGAGTAGAATGGAAAAATCATACATACTGCGCCGACCCCAAATAAAATTGGGAAAAGGGTAGGCAGATGATGGCACCACACATATAGCAGTCTGGTCACAAACTAGGTAGAGCCTGTACTATGGTAACCAGCCAACCAACTTTTTTTTGTTAACGGGGTGGAAGATCCTCATGATTCATTTTTTTTTTCGCCATCGTTCCACACGACAAAATTTTCATCCTCATTACCTGGATAGTTGTCGTGTGTGCCCTACCCCTACTGTGCGCTTTTTGAGACACTTTTTGCCCCGCACAACCAATCTGTGGTATTTCCGGACCGATCACATCAACAGCCTTTAATAGTCCACTGCTGGACATAGGCCTCTCCTTAGAAAGGAGGTTTTGGCCTACTATGCCACGCTGGCCAGACGGGTTGGTATAGGGTTTATGTCAAGTTTTCCTTCTCTTTGCAGTGCTGTTGTCCTGCGTAGTTTACTCCCTTAGTCGCCTCTTACGACACCCACGGGATGAATAGGGGAGGCGGCACTCCGTATTCTTAAACCGTCACCACACGGACACATCCGGACCGATACGACCTTCAAACCTTCAAGAAAAGTGCGTACTCCTTCCTAAAAGGTCGGCAACGCGTTTGTGACTCCTGAGTTGCAGACGTTTATGCTCGTCTGCCCCCTCTATAATTTCTATCTATTAGATAAATCGAATCGAATTTTAATATATAGTTATAGATTACATAGTAATCACCGCAGGTGTTTTTCTCACATCCTCGTCAAGTTAGAGACGAAACCATAAACCAGCTATCACAACGATGTGTCAATGAAGACAGAAACTTCAAAACTAACACAAAACACATGTTTGTACCTCACACATACACGCTACATCCAACGGCTCCGCTCGCATATGTTAACACTTCACTGTTATAGAGCGGAACAGTTTTGTACCAAAAATATTGGTCTTTAAACACGTATTTTATGGATTATATTGTCAAATATGTCGTTTCTATCTTATGGGGGTCTTTGCTTGTTAGTTTCGGGTCATCACTCAATATGTCTCTTTAAAGTTGTGTACGAGTGGGGAAGGTGGGGTAAAGAGGGAAGCAGACAGTCTCAGTATTGACACATTTACTTTCAATATAAGTTCAATTGCCTTAATTTCCATGACATGCATAAACTGTAGCATGTTTACCAACAGAGCACAGTTTAAAAAATATTTAATTTACAATAAAACATATTAGATACAAAAAATCCCTGTATATAAAAAGCTTATGTTTTGAATAAGAGTCTCTTTAAAGCGTTGGACCACTAATTCTTTACGTTACAACTATAACAACTTAAATAAATCCGGACAAGTGTGAGTCGGTCTCGCCCTCCGAGGGTTCCGTATAAATTTGTAGGTACACAAATAGTTAATAAATCGAGTCTCGCATTATTTCCGAGCTTTTCCCGAAAATCAGTTTTCAAAACCTATAATTACTTATATTATTGCGTTTTTAAGTTAAATTGTAAATCGACAATTGATCGCTTTAAATAAAGACCAATATTTTTTTTACTTAATTACAAATGGATAGCTTTCAGATTTTGCCCTGTACTTGTAGTATAAAATGTTGTTACTTAACAAATTTCATAGTTCTAGGTCAACGGGAAGGACTCTATTAATTTTGATTTCTTGAGAGTGTCGAAATATGCGTTTTCTGCGGCTTAAACGGCCGTACATTTTTTTTACGTTACCTTAGAAGTTAGACCTACACGCAACCTGAATATATTTTTTTAATTTCAAATTGATACCTGCACGCGTGCCCGAGATAAAGAGTCTTAACAGACAGACAGACAGAAGGACAACAAGGTGATCTTATAAGGGTTCCATTTTTTTCTTTTGAGGAACGGAACCCTAAAAACTAACTTTAAATAACCCTTATAATTGTTTTATATAGGAATCAAAACGAACACAGCAATCAACACTGCATCTTCCCATAAATATTTAAAGTTATCAAATGAATCGACTACCCTTAGTTTAATACACTTTACCCTACCTTCCTTCCTTTTTCATCCTTAACAAAAACTTCTAATACTCCGATTTTGTGTCAAAATTTAAAGATAGAGATGTAATGACACAATATTACACAAAATTGACACAATACAGAAGATTCTTGAATACAAATAAGCAAAAGTACCACCTGAGACCTCTTAAGAACTCTCAAATATAATACCCGTTTGCAAGAATATGAGGGTTAAATCAATTATAATAAAAGACCCTTCGAACGATTGGGGAGCTCGTGCTCGGGTCCTTTCTACGACAGAGGAAAATGATAGGCTTCTAAGCAATACTTACTTTAAATCACGTTTGGTGCTCTGTTGGTCTAGCAGTTACTAACGCTGATTGCAAAGCCGGAAACGGGTTCGATTCCCACTCAGGACTAATAATTGTGTATTGAACATGAATATTTGTTCTGTGTTTATAATAATAATATCTCACACATCTCACACACGGCCATCTGATCCCAAACCAGGCAGAGCCTGTACTATGGTAACCAGACTGCTGATAAACATACTTATATATTTTTAAATACATACATATTATAGATAAATTACACCCAGACACAGAACAAATGACCGTGCTCATCACACAATATTTGTCTTGGGTGGGAATCGAACCCACGACCTCCGGCTTATCAGTCAGGGTCACTCACCACTAGACCAACAGGCCCGTCAATTTGGGTGTAATGTACGTTTATTAAGAAATATATGTGCCCGGTTAACACCCACCTTTTTTTCCATTTGTGTGTTAATGTAGGTGTTGATACGACTCTGTCTAGCCTCTCAAAAACAAAAGTGTGAGTGCATGATGTATGTGATATCAACATCACATCACACATCAACAGCCTATACTAGTCCACTGCTGGACATAGGCCTCTCCTTAGAAAGGAGGGTTTGGCCTACTATACCACGCTGGCCAGACGGGTTGGTATAGGGTTTGTTTCAAGTTTTCCTTCTCTTTGCAGTGCTGTTGTCCTGCTTAGTTTGCTCCCTTAGTCGGCTCTTACGACACCCATGGGATGAATTGGGGTGGTGACAATTTGTATTCTTAATCCGTCACCACACGGACTGATATCAACGTGATATCAACATAAATTTAAAATAAGTAATATTGGACCCCAAAAGTCGTTAATAACTAAATTAATCAAGAAAATCCAATTCAGCCAGCCTTAAAAAATGCAGTAAAAAGATAAAACTTAAGATATCGTAGAAAGATAATGTAATCCAATCAAATATGATTCATCCATTTAGCAGGTGTAGTATCGAAAACAATGTTGTTGTTGCCTACGACTAAAACTGATAACATTAGTTTTTTTCTCAGACCTGTATTAAATGAAGGTACTTCTTAGGGAACAAAATCTTTTTTCTGAAAAAAAACTATGCTATCGATCTAAGTGGCGTGTAATGGAAGAGGTCTTTGTCCAGCAGCGGACTGCTATATTCTAATGATGATGATAATGATAGGGGGCATGCGACCATAGACATCTGTAACTTAAGTCATAAAAGACAACTCCCGCATTAGGAATATATCCTGTGTCGCGGGGGACTTAACAAACATACATGAAACGGACACAAAGAACACCCAGACTCAGAACGATAATTTGATGATCACACAAAGTGTCGTCCCATGTGGGGATCGAACCCACAACACTCAGCGTTGTAGTAAGCGGCGTGGCGTCCGCTTAAACCATTCCGCTATTCGTGCAGTCGTACGTGGCCATCCTTTGCCCCTCCGTACCACCAATATCAGGAGGAATGGTTGTTTGGTCTCCGGTAGCCTCACTCGCTCGATGAAAAGTAGCAAAAGAATCGCGTTACACCAGTTTTCTGTGAAGCTCTTGTCAGTCAGGAAGACCCATGGTGTTTGATGTTGTTGTTTTAATTTGATTAATTTCGTGTGTTGAGCATATTCTATATTCTTTTTTTTTTTTTTTTTTTTTAATAATAATATAGTTTATTGTTTCTCTCACACAGAACGGCAATACATTAGTCAAAACAAAACAAAACAAACATTCATTAGACAATTGCAATGGTTCTATGTGAAAGACTGGTATCTGTACTAGGACAGACCTGTATGACAGATTACCAGCCTCTCCCAGCTCTGGATTAATGCAGTACTAGATGTAAAGTAGGTGTTATCGTTGAGTGAGAGTGTATAACAATTACTACCCAGTGGCAGTGTGTTCGTACATAAATAAAAGAATGTGTGTGCGCGTGTGTTTGTGGGTGAGTGTGTATATGTTAGGCGTGTGTATGTGTTTGTGTGAATGTATTGTATATATTGCGTAAATGTGCATATTGCGTGCGTAAATGTGTTTTAGAATATATATGTGTGTGCATAATAACATAATATAAAAAAGCAGAAAAAAAAAAAAAAAAAAAAATATGGGAGCCCACTTATGTGTATAGTGTTGTATTACGATGGAATATATAAAAGATTTTCTGTTTCATCGTAACTGAGGGACTTGAGCCAACATGTGACAGCCTTATTGCAATGGAAGCGTGTATAGGGGTATATGTTAATCAGTTTGTTGATCTTATTGTAAAGATATCCTCCCAGAAAGCCAAAGAATCTCTTTGAGAACGCCGTAGTCCATTGAGTGGTCACTGTGTCACAGATATGATGTCTCCGACGCTTGAGATTGAGAGTAGAAGGGTCATAAGTAAGAGCGGCGTGCTGTTTCAGTATGATTCCCAAGATAAATAGTTGCCTCACTGTTAGGACATCGGTAAGACGATACAGGTCTTTAGTAGGGTGAAGAAATGACAAGGACCGACTCACCTTCAAAACTGCCCGCTGAGCTCTTTCTAATTTTATGAGATTGCTCTTACATGCACTGCCCCAAACCGTTACACAGTAACTAATCATAGATTGGCAGAGAGCCAGATAAACTATTTTAATGACCTGTGCCTCTGCTATATGTCGTAGGTTTTTAAAAAGAAACATTAGTTTACGAACTCTTGAAGATAGTAGGTCCAGATGGTGACTAAAATTCAAGGAACTGTCCAATACAACTCCTAAGTACTTAATGCTGGAGGCTTTGTTAAGGTGAGCGCAAGAGCAAGGGTGACAGGGTGAGCATGTATGATATATAATACCATGGTTGTCCCGCATAGGTGGTATACTTTTGATAGAAAAGGGCAAATAAAACGTTTTTCCAGAATTAAGCGTCAGCCCGTTATCTTTAAGCCATGAGGACACAACGTTAAGTCCAAGTTGTGCGAAGCCATACGCATCATCCCAAGAGTCACCATGGAAAACCAATGCAGTGTCGTCGGCGTACGTCACTATCTTTCCATTTAAGAGTTGGAGATTGCACAGGTCATTAATGAAACACAGAAAGAGCGTGGGTCCCAGGACGCTACCTTGGGGCACTCCGTAGTCGATAGGTAGATCATCACTAACGATGTCGCCCACCCTAACTCTCTGCAGTCTGCCAGTCAAATAATCAGAGAACAAGTTAAGTTGAGTGTTACGGATTCCCATCCTCTCAAGTTTATCCAATAGGAGTGGGACGCGGACCGTGTCAAATGCCTTAGCCAGATCCAGAAATACCCCCACAACTTTCTTCCTCTGGTCGAGTTTGCGTACTATGTGGTCGGTCAGTTCATGTACAGCATCGTTTGTTGAGATGCCAGCTCTGAATCCAAATTGTGAATTCGACAGAAGGTTCTTAGACTCGAGATAGTTCGTAAGTCGTTTGTTCAAGAGCTTTTCAGCAATTTTTGAAATGGCTGTAAGGATGGAAATAGGTCTATAGTTATTAACACAGTCCACGTCACCACTCTTGTGAATAGGAATAACCTCAGCCAGTTTAAATTCCTTCGGGAAGACTCCAGTGCTAAACATTAAGTTAAATATGTATGTAAGAGGTGGGACTAGTATTTGGTGATACCGTTGCAAAAAATAACTAGAAATACCATCGCGGCCGATGGATTTGCCTTTTTTTAAGTTTAAAATATAGTTTGAAACCTCTGTCTCATCTGTTGGAGTCAAGACGAAAGAAAAAGGCTGAGAATCGACGTACTGGAGATGATTACGGGAGTTAGTGTACATCATTTTATCGGCGAGGTTTTTACCAATGGACGCAAAGAGTGTATTTACCTTGTTAACTGACATGTATGGGTCAGTAGGAGAGAGCAGATCAGAGGCTGTGGTATATTTTTTATTATTGTATGCAATTTGTTTAATGGTGTCCCATAACATTTTGGTACTGGTATTAGCCGCCTTATTTATAGAATTTGTTTCGTAGTCTCGTTTTAGTTTTTTTAGTAGGGAGTTACAGAAATTTCTATACCTTGTATACGTGGTCTTGAGTATGGTGTTGTTAGGATATTTCTTTGACTTTACGTGTAGTTTGTCGCGATTTTTCATACAACGCAATAGACCAACCGTTATCCACGGCTTCCTGACTCGCCTGCGATTGGAAATTGTAGATATTGTAGTGTTTCCTTGTATTTTAGAATGTATCTCCGTGATTAAGCGAGAGGTGGCCATATTCACATCAGAAGTTTCGTAGATAGATTGCAAGCGTATATTGTCCATGTCATTGTCTAGTCCGTCATAATTAATTTTCATGATTTCTATTGGTTTCGTGGATCGGGTATGATGTTGCAATAGAAATATGACACAGTCATGATCAGTTATTGCTGTTTCAGCTATAAAGCAGAAAGCTGGGCTTTTGGTTTTGAGCATTAGATGGTCTAAGCAGGTTTTGCCGTGTGTAGGCAATTGATGGGCCGGTAAGATACCGTGTGAAGCTAATAGGTTTAAATATGTAGTTGCATTGGGGTCTTTGGTGTCGGGCATTATATCCACGTTAGTGTCGCCAACTAAAATAACATTCATAAAATGCAAGCTACTGATTAAACAATTCAGCGACTCAATAAATGGAGTAATGTTTTTATAGCCCGGGGGTCTGTAAATTGCAACAATGATTGTGTTGGTGTTGATCTGTATTGCTAGGCAGTTAGCTTCCTGTAACTTAGGTTCTGACACCGATACGCCCATGTTTTGTTTGTAATATACAAGTACACCTTCGTTTTGTGATAGGTTGGTTTCAGTTTTTGTATAGTAGTAGCCGTCCAAAGAAGGAATGTGGGATGTGTGCCGTAACCAACACTCCGTGAGGATAACAAGATCCCAGTCAGTAGCAGAGCGATCGAGCAGCGTTAAGAAATTAGCAAAATTGCGATTGACGCTACGGATGTTTTGATGAATGATTTTTAGGCTAGAGTAAGGTTTATTTATTAATTTAGGACAATCCTCTATCTCACAGATAGATGCATGTGCTATGTTGAAGCAATCAAGTTCATTATTTATTGAATTAATATTATCGAATTTTGAAACTAGGTACATAAGTGGGTGAAGTCGTATTTGATAAGCGTTTAGCGTTAATTGAAACTAGGAGCGATACATCTGAAGTTTTTAGTGGAAAGTTAGCCGTCAAATTCATAGGCTTATTCTTAGTTACAATTGATGAAATATTTTTGAAATTACACACCTTCGGCAGGGTCAAAAGTTTGCAAGAAATGTATTGTTTGTAAAGGTTGTTAAATTCATGGGTGTGAGGCATAGTATGGTTAGCGAGGCGATGTGATAATAGTGTGACGTAGTGATGTGTATATGTCTGGTGTTTGTGAATATGTATTGCGCTAGTGTAAGGTGTAGGGGAAATGATTAGTGATGAGTAGTGTGATTGTGTGATGGGTGTGTAGTGTACGATGTCGTTAATATTAACATAAACAAAAAAAAAACCAAGAAAACTTAAAAACAATAACAATATTAGAGTAACAACAACTAGTCACTTAGAAATGAGTTTTTGAAAATCCTGCTCACAGTCTATCCTCATCGCCTGAGAGTCTGGGGTCTTCTTTATAAAAATCTTGCCGTAAGAGGTCCAAGTGCTATGAAGATTCTGCTCCTTGAGTAACTGCCTAGCCAGGTACGCTAGTCTTCTTCCTAAGCTGGTAAGCGATTCATCAATATATACTGGCTTCGACGGCCCAGGTAACTGAAGTAAAGTGGTGCTCAATTTGTTATCTTTCCCAGTCTTGTTGTAGCTCCTACACTGTTTAATAAACTTATCCTTGAGTGTAGCAGTAGTGAAGTTAACTACAATACGGCTCCTGTCTATCGATTTAGTTTTAAAGCGGTAAACATCTTGAATGTTGGAATCGGTTATCGGCTGTTCTATCACTTCACTCACCTTCCTCACTATCGAACGCAAGGTAATTTTATTTTCTGAGGGTTGTATGGGGATATTTCTGATCTCGATCGCAGTGGCACGTGAATTTCGCTCAAACTGCTCAATTTTGCTTTCAAGGGTCGCTATTTTGAGCTCATTGCTCCTGCTTTGTTTTTCCAGAGTAGTTAACTTGTCTATAACATCATCATATTTTGATGATATAAAGTCTATACATTTCTGAAATTCTGTATTCTGGTTCTTAATAGTGTTTACCGACTCCAAGAGTTTCTCGAAACGCAAGTTTTGCTGTACCTCAAACGTAGTAAACATGTCCCTCATTTGATTCAATAGTGACGAATTTTCGGGCGAATTAACATCAGAAAGTTTGCGTTTCGGTCTTCGAGTGACGTGCTCAGTATGGGTAGACCTTAGATCAAGCTGAGAGTCCGACCCGTAGCTCAATACGGGACTGATAGGAATAACCAAGCGTGCTGAAGAGTTTGGCGGAGTGCGCTGCGTTGACATTATGAGGAGAGGATAAGATAAAATAATATAATACCTATTGTGTTGCGCTAGTTATGTGGAGCGGAGATAACGATGTTGATGCTACACGTCGCTAAACAATATTCATGTAGGTACTCTTACTCGTACTGCGATATGAACATTGAATAATTATGTATTATGCAAAATAAAAATAACGAAAGAAGGAACCGGCGAGATCGCGGTAAGAACGTCGTAACCGCCGTGCAGAGCGCGTCGCTTACGCGTATTTATAAAACACCAAGATAGTCGCTTATTGACGGTATTTTGTTTTGATGGATTATAAATCTAGTTGTTCAGTATTTGGTTAATGCACTATTTTAGAGACAGTCACGTTTAAAAAACTTTGAACACTAACTTTGTAAGCACTTTTACTGAAAAATATCGTTATAAAAATCACTTGCAATGAAGTTGTCGAATTAATTATGCGGAGCCAATTGAATATACTGTTAACTGCGCGGTATCCAAGAAGGGAGAGGATTCAATATATAATTGCGTAAAAGATAACATCATCATCATCAACAGCCTTTAATAGTCCACTGCTGGACATAAGCCTCTCCTTAGAAAGGAGGTTTTACATAAAGGAGGTTTTTTTAAAGATAACATAAAACCATGTATTTATATTTTTTACTTATATAAATAATAATATTAATAAATAAAAACCTTTATTCACTGACCATATTATAGATTTTAACTTATACGCTACTAATAAAAACAATATTCTTGAATTTTTTGATAAAATATTTTTTCTAGCAACCACTTAGTCAAGTTGTCTTTTGACATAGGCCTCCCCCTTCCACTTATCTCTATCTCGAGCTATCCCTCTCCTTTCAGCAAAACATCCCCCATCATGTCTATTTCCTAAATTCATTTTTAAGTAACACCATCATTTTTATCC
The DNA here is from genome assembly GCA_902825455.1 of Arctia plantaginis. NCBI lineage: Eukaryota > Metazoa > Arthropoda > Insecta > Lepidoptera > Erebidae > Arctia > Arctia plantaginis. The sequence continues at coordinate 1,906,357 of CADEBD010000299.1, read as the reverse complement.
CCAATTCCAACTACATTTGTTACAGTAAACATTTCTTCAAGATACTTAAACTAAAATCTAACATCCCTTTGAGTTCCATTGAGGGGTGAAAACGGACACTCTTTGTACACAATAATACACAAAGCGCCCTATAGTGGACATCACGGTACATTAAACATTTTTGTTTATTTTCCTATCTTTTTAAACATCTCTATTTTATTACAAACGTAATTATGTAAAATAATTATGTTTCTTTTAAAGAGATAAGAGATTTAGCTTTTTGAGTTAAAACAGTTAGTTTTCAATAGATAAAAAATCGTAAGACTATCCTTTAGATAATTTCTGTAACTTATCAATCTTATCCCATCGATACAAATAAATAAAATTGAATTGTCTGTTTGTAAAAAATAGGTTGTCAAAAAATAGGTTATTTTTACGATACTTATGTCTAATCATCATCATAATCAACAGCCTTTAACAGTCCACTGCTGGACATAGGCCTCTCCTTAGAAAGGAGGTTTAGGCCTACTATACCACGCTGGTAAGGCGGGTTGGTATAGGGTTTGTGTCAAGTTTTCCTTCTCTTTGCAATGTTGTTGTCTTGCCTCGGGATGAATAGGAGTGGTGACCATCACCACACGGAACTAAACACAATTACATATTTATGTAATATACATACAGAATAAAATATATACGATAACAGTATCTGAAGTCGACGCGGTCATGAGGATATTTCTGTTAGCTGATTCTTATAAAGTTCTCGGACTTTGTCTTTAAAAGTGTCACAATTTGTTGACTATTTTTACTTTTCAGTATTGTGTTCAAATGTATTATTATACTTTAAAAGGAATAGTAAGCCATACATACAGAGTATTATTCTTGAAACATAGTTAGCAGTTTTTGCTAATTAGTACCACCCACGTCGCCATTTAATAACGTCACCAATCGACCTGTCATCGTCCTTTAACAACAAGTTGGCACAGCCTAATGGGTCGGAGATGTATCAGCCCATTCATGTGTCTTTGTCGGGACTCGGAGCGACTCGAACCACTATCCGTCTCGTTGACAAGTCTTGTTAACTTTTTTAGCGACTTTTATGTCTTTAGAAGGATTTTAATCGTAAACGTGATTTGTGTGGATGTAATTGAGTTATCGAATCTGTTTGAGTGGCGCAAATGAGTTTTTATAATGCTTCCTTCTTAGTTTTTTAATTATATTAAAAAAAGGTTTAGTAGTTGAAGAGAGAAATCTTAATGTTTCGGATAAAGTTTGACACTTGGAGTTAAAAATAGACGAGCAAAGTAAACTAAAAATCGAAAACAAATTTAACAGCCAAACTCAAAATTACTTTTGATTTAGATGTTGAAGAATGTCTGATATGTTTCTGAAGACACTTGATAGCCATCTAACAAAATTTAATAGACGAGCAGAGTGAAGTGAAAATCAAAAAAAAGAATAACTGACCTCTTAATCTTGAAATCAATTTTAACAGGAAAGGAAGTTTTGCATTACATTATTTTATTTGTTGCCTATGAATGGTTTTTGAAAACATTCTTTCTTCCTCAAGAAACATGCTTATACAGTTACTAGCTGACCCGCGCAACTTCGTCTGCGTCTCTCAATAGTAATAAATTTTCTCCGTTTTTGAAACATTCTTCATTGGTGCTCTGCTCCTATTGGTCTTAGCGTGATGATATATAGCCTATAGCCTTCCTCGATAAATGGGCTATCTAACACTCAAAGAATTTTTCAAATCGGGCCAGTAGTTCCTGAGATTAGCGCGTTCAAACAAACAAACAAACAAACAAACAAACAAACTCTTCAGCTTTATAATATTAGTATAGATAAGCATGTTTCTTCATTACTCCGTCTAATTGTGTAGAATAGTTTATTTATTTTTATTAAATCTATATCTAATATAGAGAAATGTATTACAGTGTCTGTTATCGAACTCCTCCGAAACGGCTTGACTGATTTTTATATTTTTTTTTTGTGAATATTTGGTAATTACCCAAAAAGTTCTCAACCGATTAAACTCAAATTTTGACACGATATACAAACCACTTCAAAGAATATTTTAATTTATTATTCGTGTCCGTTTTGTTTCTCATTTCTCATCAATGCAAACACAATGTTCCACAGCAAACCGTAGCCGGGTACAGCTAGTACCTATTTCCTAATAATAACCTCACACATCTCACACACGGCTGTCTGATCCCAAACTAGGTAGAGCCTGTGCTATGGTAACCAGACTGCTGATAAACATACTTTTATATTTCTAAATACATACATATTATAGATAAATGGATGTACCAAACACAGAACAAACGATCGTGCTATTCACACAAATATTTGTCCTGGGTGGGAATCGAATCCACGACCTCCGGCTTAGCAGTCAGGGTCACTAACCACTAGACCAACAGGCCCGTCAATATTTTTAATATTATATAAGGAATATCATGACTCACTCCTGTGTATGTCCCAAAAGGGTACACACAGAAGACTTCCCCACCCACATTTTGGCTACATTTATTTTGTGCCGCATGTATACTGAAAGTCACTCAAACAGAAGCTCTGATTAGTACGAATTGTCAAAAAAACAGCTCTCTTGATGTCGCCGACATTGTGCCGGTGCAGTGTGAACTGCATTCTTATGTCCTCCCCTTCATAACGGCTTCTTAGATGTCTAATATTTATTAATCGCAACTTCGACAGGAATGTGACAAAACCACCCAAAGACTGTTGGGGTAATTAACCCGGAAGGAGATGGCTTCTAACCTTGTCATAGATTTCGCATAGTTTTTTTTTATATAATAATATATCAATGACGTTATATAGTCTGTTTCAATTTAGTCTATGGAATCATTTAATCCGTTGAAATAAACATTTTCGAATTTGAATATTCTAATCAAATGGAATTGAAACTGTTGGTGTAGTAGTTAATCTATACAAATAAATAAAATTGCAGTGTCTGTTTGTAATATTAAAATAACCGCTTTTTACTAAATGCATATGTATGTTTACACGGTACATATGCCAAAATAACATTTTTTTAAATTCTTGTCTGTCTGTCTGTTTGTTCCGGGTAATCTCTGGAACGGCTGGACCGATTTCGACAGGACTTTCACTGGCATATAGCTGATGACATAAGGAGTAACATAGGCTACTTTTTTTAGACTAGCTTCGCCCCGCGGCGTTGCCCGCGGTTATAACAACAAACGCGGGTAACACCGCGGGTCTCAGCTAGTTAAATATATAAAAGAAGACACTGGCAGTGGTAGCGTACGCGACTGCTGTGCTGAGGTCTCGGGTTCCATTCCCGAGTCGGACCAAATGTATGTATGATCTGCAAATATTTGTTTCGGAGTTTGGGTGTTTTCTATGTGTATTCTGTATGTATTTAGAACAAAATTATGAAAGTATTCTATCAGTCAATCTAGCTTTCATAGTACAAGCTGTGCTTAGTTTGAAACTAAATGGTGATGTGTGTCAGATGTCTGAAAATATTATACTATATTGTAGATAAATTACACCCTGACACAGAACCAGTGTCCTCATCAGGCAATATCTATATCGAGTTGGAATCAAATCCACAACCTCTTAGCAATCAAAATGTGCCCAGAGGAGTTCGTGGCTAAGTGGAACCGAATAGGATGGCACATTGCAAAGTTAAGCAATCCTAGCCAGGTCTGTCTATGGATGGGTGACCACCTTAAGCCGTCGGTACTGGTTACCATACCAAACATCTATAGCAGTGGTTACGAGTAGTTACAGTCTATCTACAGAACTTAGTAAAACCTAGTACTGGTGTGGTGGAGGTCTGATGGTAGTCGATCCACGTAAAAAGTTGAAGTTCAGCCGTGTCATAGTATATCGAAAGCCGACCCCAATTTAAGGAGGAGATAATAATGTTACTAGTAAAAAAAATACAAATGAGGTGGTCTTATAAATTAACAAATTATGTGCAATATTTCTCGTTCGGTAGCGCGTTACCCGACTCATTAAAGAGTGTTAAGTTTTGTAAGAATGTGTGGTGGGTTTGCCGCCCTGGTGAACGGCACGGGTGTCCTCGCCACATGGAGACGGTGAAGAATTTGGGAGCGATAATGAACTGAGTGTCAGTTATTAATTAATTTTAGAAATATTAGAGAACGTGTGTTTAAAATAGAGAGGAAGATTTTTTTAAACGATAAGAGTTTAGTTAAAATAAGAACTTATTTGTTTTTAATTTAATGGGAGGGGTTAAAATTTCTATCTATCTTCACACCGCTAAGACCCTGAACATAAATGACGAACCTCAGAATTGACGATAATGACATTTACGGAAAAAGAACTTTCTATAAAATAATTCGTAACTGTCATTTAACTGGATTTATGTAAATAATTTGTAAATTTTAATATATATATATATAAATATATTAATTTTGTGAACCATTAAAAATAAAGATTTTGACAAAAATATGTACTTCTGTTTTTGTTAGTTTACTTATTTCTTGTTTTACAGATTATTAAATTTACTATTTTATAAATGTCAGCCGTTACTACGTATATTTATATTTCTTAAATTTTTCTGTGATTTATAATCAACCACGTTGAGTAAATACATAAAAGGTCCCTTCTTTTTTCATCCTTTCTTTAATTTAACCTATACTATAAAACATAATTACCCTTTAAATACGGTCGAATTAAAACTTCCCCCTTTTACGAAGTCGGCTAAAACAAACGAGTATCTACTCAGTCAAAGACAAATTATCTGTTAAAACAATTAACATTCCAGTTATACATTTTTCATAATATGAACTAATAAGCTCGCGCTCCGCGGCGCACTGAGTGAAAAAGGAAGTCAACTAGATGCGCGTGTGCCGAACCAACCAATTAGTTACCTACCCGTAAACTTACCAAAGGGGAAACCATTTTTATCGAAGTGTAGTTAAACTGGGCTTGACTATACCGGCTGAGTGTGCAATTTGGCTAATTTAATACAATTTATTAACATAGATCAGGCTAGATAACAGTAGGTAATGATGTTTCGGAACAGAACCTACCCCATTGTAACAAGACCGCTGATACACATACTAACAATCCACTATGTTTGTAATAAAATCACTTCTTAAGGCAATTTAACTCAAATAACAGCCAGTTCCAATTCAGAGTGTCAATCTAACGTAATAATAAAAATGATAAACAGTTTCATTATGACTAACCATCCTCATTAACACTTTAAAGGATCACAGGCGGCCCCAGGATTGATGGAGCCAAATATTTCTGATGTTGGGAGGTCCTCACATCAAAGAAATATGACAAATTACTGTAAAATATCAACACGTGTCTTTGTACACGCGGTTGGTATTTCCGTAAATTGTGGTGATAAATTGGGCTGTTATATTGGATTTGAAAAATAGTATTAACGAGCGTGTTGGTCTAATGATCTAGTGAGTCTGACTGCTTCGTTGTCGTGGGTTCGATTCCCGCCGAGGATTAATAATTGTTTGAGGAGCAGGAATATTTGTTCGGTGTGTAATACTGGGTGTAAGGTATATTTGTATCGTACACAACTTAAATGGTTTCGAGCTGACGAAATCCTTTCATATGGGCTGCAGCTGAAAATCAGCGTTGGAAGGCACCTGTGTCCATCTAACAGTATGCTGAGCTTCATACTTATTGGCTTCTTGTAAAGAATTTTGCATTTGCCAATAAATTTTCTTTCTTTCTTTCAATGTAACGACTTGTAGGAGAGCCATGCTCGATCGGAGGGATACCACAGGGAGGGCTTCACAGAAACCCGGTGTTGAACACTCTTTTAGTTGCTTTTATTTATTTATTTACAATTTTATGCACTTATATACGGCCTGAATGCCCTGGGCATTCTCTACCAGTCAACCTTTGGGTGGTGTAGAAATCTGGTGGGGTAGGTGCACTGAGGTTACAGTTGTATTAGTTATATAATTTAACTTACACATACTAAATTAGTTATTAATTTACAGACTTATACATACATACATATAAATACATATAGGTATTTTATATTGGTACACTGTAAATAGTAATAAATAAATAATTCCGATAAACCCAAGAAGGTAGTTATGTACATTCTTTAAATGTCAAACGGTATGTGGACTTGGGGCTGAATGATAGCCGGGGGGGCAAGAAATATCGTGGTAATTATATATTTAATTTTCCAGATATTGCAATGTTGTTTATATCACCATTGATGAGCCGTTGTCACTACATCGACAGTCTATTAACACTGTGAATTTATGTTAGTAGAATACCGATATTTTGATCGATATCAATGGCATCTCAATAGCGTTTCAATAGCTTGTACGTTAACATGAAATAGCAGAATTGTAGTCCTAACCACCGGTATTCACGTTTGGCACCTTAAACCATAAAAAACTTAAATGTAGAGACAAAATATATTTATTTCCCAAATTCTTTTTAAAATTGTTTGAATCGTCTACGTAATGAACTGGCTCTAGAGTCCCAGATCAACACACACACAATAGCGGCAATCTGTTTTAACAAAATGTATTTTTTATTTTTTTTAAAGACAGCTAACGCATTAGAAATATATCATGTGACGCGGGGGACTTTACCAACATACATGAAATTAACACAAAAAAACACCCAGACTCAGAATAACAATTTGTGGATCACACAAGGATCGAACCCACAACACTCCGCTGAGTGTTGTGGGTTGCCACGCCGCTTTCTACTACGCTTAGTAGAAAGCGGCGTGGCGACCACTCATACCAGTACGCCATCCGTGCAGTCCTATGTATGTAAGTGCAGTGGGGGTATATAGAAAGCCAATTAAAATGGCATGGGTATCTATAATTTCATGATCCAAAGATTTACGAGACAAACTTATGTGCACTCGAGTACCATCACACCACCCAAGTCGAGAGGGGTCGGCAGATAAGGTGACATCGTTTTGCTAAGTGTCCTGGCTTATACATAGCATGTTGACCTTTAGGGATCAGTGGAGAAATTGTGAAAGTATTTTGAAATTGAAAATTGTTTTTAGCCTTTTAAGTCAAATATGCTTGCCCTGACTGATTTATCAACGCAGAGCCCAAAGCGCTTGGACAACAAACTTGAAATGTTGGCAGTTGATGCTTTTTATATTGTAACCCTAAGAGTGTAAAATACGCGATTAAAAGTTGTTTGCTAGACCACCATATGACGGGCCTGTTGGTCTAGTGGTTAGTGACCTTGACTGCTAAACCGGAGGTCGTAGGTTCGATTCCCACCCAGGACAAATATTGTGTGATGAACACGGTCATTTGTTCTGTGTCTGGGTGTAATTTATCAATAATATGTGTGTTTTAAAAAATATATAATTATGTTTATCAGCAGTCTGGTTACTATAGTACAGGCTCTGCCTAGTCTGAGATCAGACGGCCGTGTGTGAGATGTGTGAGATATATTATTATATTGATACCATGACCTCACAGAAAACCGCTATTAACCAATTCTTTCGTTCTTTTCACCGAATGTGTAAGGTTACCGGAGCCCAAACCTCTCCTCCCCTGATTCTGTGGACGAGGGAGCTTAAAATATTGAAACGCACTAGCGACTCTTGAATTGGTGGTGTCCATGGGCGAAGATGATCACTTACCATCAGGTGACCTGTTAGCTCATGCCCACGATGACATAAAAATAAATAAGGTTCTTCAAATGTAAGCTACATCAAAAAGCATTAGTTTAGAAGTAAGCCATAAACGTCATTATAAAAAAAACATTCCACTCCGCAACCTAATTTATATCTATACTAATATTATAAAGCTGAAGAGTTTGTTTGTTTGTTTGTTTGTTTGTTTGTTTGAACGCGCTAATCTCAGGAACTACTGGTCCTATTTGGAAAATTCTTTCAGTGTTAGATAGCCCATTTATCGAGGAAGGCTATAGGCTATATATCATCACGCTAAGACCCATAGGAGCGGAGCACCAATGAAGAATGTTAATGTCCAAAAACGGAGAAAATTTATTACTATTGAGAGACGCAGATGAAGTTGCGCGGGTCAGCTAGTAATTTTATAAATGGTTCGGAACCCGAGCACAAAACTTGACGACTTTTTTACTAATAGGTGCACTCGTGGGTGGCGGCTCCAATTTTTTAGCGATCACCTTTTTTAACCAAAACACGGCGCCAATCAGTATGTTTACCTTTATCTATGGCGGTTAATTGGTGTTTTTATTTCAATCTTGATGGGTCTATTTTTTGTTACGCGGCCATAGATTTGCGTAAGATGGTAGCCACTTCATTTAGTGCATGTTTAAAAGCTTAAATGATTTTGGATTCAAATTCGGATATTTTTTTGCAAAAAGGTTTCACATAGTTATTTATGATCTGTTTTTAAGTTGCAGAAAGAACTACTGGCACACAAAGGAGGTCAGAACTCTTAATCAGCTATAATTAAAAAAGTTCACTAAAAAATGTGAAATTTATATAACTTTAAATGAACAGACATTTAAAGTTATATAAATTTCACATCGACAAACTTTTATCTAATCTTCCACCTTTTATTTATAGATAGCTTTAAAAAAAGTTTACTGAAAATGCACTGTTTTCATAATTATCTTTGAATATATAAGGTATTTTGATCTGTTCCATTGTTACTCTATAGTCTAAAAGCTTTACATTATTTCTATGTTCAAAAAATTTTATTGAGTTTGCTTGGGCCTTGCCTAAAGATTCGGGTTTTCAAAGTATCATTCAATACACAATACGTACTTAAATTATTGTTTATTGTTTCATCATCATCATCAAAAGCCTTAACTAGTCCACTGCTGGACATAGGCCTCTCCTTAGAAAGGTTTATTGTTTAATTGTTTAAAAAAGACAACTCTCTCATTAAGCATATTATCCCGTGTCGCGGGGGACTTTACAATCATACATGAAACGGACACAAACAACACCCAGACTTAGAACAACAATTTGTGGATCACACAAAGTGTCGTCCCATGTTGGAATCGGACCCACAACACTCGTGCCCGTGACCGCCATTTACCATTACGCCATTCGTGCAGTCAACCACTAGTCAATAACCAATTTTAGAAATAAATATAATTCTAGCTTAGGTCTAATGCCAGAACGAAACAACTTACTAAATTAATATTACAATAAAAGCTTTAAATATGTAGTCAAATAGTAAAAACACAAAGCGTACTTCTTGCAGTGCTCAAAATAAACGTACCCTCATTAAAATATTCAGTTACAATCAAAGAAAAACGATTTTGTTCCCAACTTGTATTGTAACATAATACGAATATATACAAGGATTTCAGTAATTCGTCTGGAAACAGGCTTGTGCTTCCTTTAACTGTAAACGTTAACACACTTCATTGCATGTACAAACAAAATACTAAATACAATAATGTATTTCATAAACAAATCGCCATTTTTTGCGTCGGCGTCTCATCGGTCCGCTTTGATGCGCAAACGCAGATATTTTGAAAGCTCCGAGTGTTTCAACTTGAGCGGAGATGAATAAAATGTGATGTTTTAAGTTAAGATTATCTAAATATGCGCTGGGGTGGCCCGTCTTTGAGAGTAGTTTGCTCTCAATAGTAGATATTTTGCTTCATTAGTTACGGTACTTGTGAAACTATTGAGTATAAACATTAAACTTAGGCCAAAACTAAAATTTTACGTTAAAAAAATTAGGGATAAAACTATAAAGATCACAAAATGTTTTAGTGCAGTCTAATTGATGTTGCTGTCTGAGTGGTGTCCTATAAATCTTTTTAATATGTCTATTTCTTTATTTGTTTGTTAGAATTGTTAGCATACCTTCATATCCGAAACTACTAAACCAATTTTCTCGTACGTATGTGTTTAAAGGTAATCAAAGTATCATTGCATTGCAAACTTGAAATCTATTTAAAAAATCTGTAACTTTTTTCTAAAGTCCAATTTCACTAAAACATAATCTATATTTTATATACTTTGCATGTGGTTCCAATCTAATTCTCTAAAGATTTTATTGTTTTGTTTTATTACGCACCACTATCACAATCAGTTTGTGGACAAAATTCAATAGTTCCATCCCTTACATCCATCGTGCAGATGTTTATTGACACCGCCCTATATAAAATGAGCAGAACCTACCCTTAGTAACAATATTATCTACAAATATTAGGCACGATTGTGTTCTATAAGGGTGCTTTGTTCGACCCACTGTGCGGTACAAATTACCGACGGATCTTTTGCATTTTGTCAAACGATATTGAATCTTACGTTTAAAGAATAAGATTCAGGATATCCGTTTGATTTGAGTTATGTTTGTTGTAGATGCGTTGACGTATAAAACAGCATGATCATGTTTACGATTCACAGGACATGTGGGAACAGGGTTTTACAATTCAATCGAGATTTATGTTTGTAAATGTTTGATGACTTATTCAGACACTTACTTATTTAGACAGATTTTTAGGACTTTATTTAATATTATGTTTTTAAGTTTGGTTAAAAAGTTAAAATTGAGGTGAAATAGGTGGTAAAGCAAGCGATTAGCACACTTACGATTAAGTTGTTTTAAACACCACCTAATTCTAGCTCGTCCTATTTACCAGTTCTTCTCCTTTACGATATTTTAACAATATCTCTTTAAGGATACAGTAAATAGTGCTTCTTTTGGGCTGTCAAATTTTAGGCAATTATCTGATGTATGTACAACGGACAAATCGCAGTGTCTTTTCGTACTTTAAGAGAACTTTATGTATATTTTGAAGATTACTTATCCTTAACAATAATTAACAGTTACTTTAAAGAATTTAAATTGCAGGTAGGGTTTTTTTATAAAGCAAACCTAACAGTTTTTTATTAAAAATATTACACTATCAAAATTCCCAAATTAAATACCAACAATATCTAATCTGTTCTTTACACGAAACCAAGCGGTGTTCACTCGAGTGGTTTTTGTAAAAGCATCTAAATGTGCGTACGCGCAGGCCGCACTGTGTGCCGAATAATCCTGAACGTGGACAAAAACGTACCGCTAATGACTCGAGCGAATATCGACAATTTGCTACGTGCGATTGAACAACATCAATGCGATTTGTACACCCCAAGCTCTAGTTCTAAGCATCTTATAAATCCATTGAAAATTATACCTTTAGCAGTAGAGATAGAGTTGGTTTTTGAATGCGAAGAAGATTGGTCGATAAAATAAAGACACAAGAGTCACATCAAGGGCGAATGCCATAAAATATAATCATTTATCACATAGATGTGTTTGTTATTGCAATAGCGGTTATTGTGGTAAATGTCGGCGTTACCATTATTAATAATCTATGGAGACATCTGCTGCAGTTATTGTTTGCATGCATCGTAAATCTTTTAAGAAAAAAATTGGACCATGTGCGTGAAATAAGTCGGTGGGTAAACGGTACACATATACATAAACACAAATTGAAGCAGTCATGCATAGTTGCCTGCAAACTATATTGCACCATATTACTCTTTATTGCGCACTGGTTCTTAAATCTGAATCTCCAGTCATAATTCTAGTTTACGTAAGATGAAACTCAATTTTAGTAAGAACCATCCAGTGAAATCCTATTATGTCATCTTAAAGTTCTCAAATATATGAAATAAATACGAAAATTATGTAAAGAACTGAGGCTTTCTGCTACTACAGAGAAATTAAATCTATTATTTTATTAGTTACGAATTATTTATTTACTATATACACACATATTCTGTATATACACTATATATACTATATATACACATATAATAATATACTATTAAAAGTATTGAAAAATATATGTCAGCTATTAAATTTCAAGCGTATCTGAGAAAATTAGATATATTAATGATTTATATATCAAGTTATGTGTATTGACTGTACGATGAATTTAAACTAAATTAAAAATATAGCAAACTGGAGGTAATTATTACTAAACTAAATCAATAGTTTACAAGTCCCTATAAACAAAGAAATGGTTTCAATATCGCATTTGGTATACTGCAACAGGATTTCATACATTACATTTTAATATAATTACATATCCAAAGACGAAACAATGATGAATACAACCCGGGAATTGACAACTTAACTAACTTAACACTTAACACTTCAAGTTTAAAAAAAATACCCGTAAATTAATATTTAATTCATTATTGTACCCTTTAATCAAATAAAAGTATATTTTACATTTTTTTTAAAGTTTGTCTCGAACTCAAACCACATAACTACACCAAATTATTATATATTTGCGCGTTAACTAAAGACAAGACAGCTGATTGGTTATTCTAATTGGTGTTTAAAACCACGTGACTCTCGAATAAACCTTTAGAACCTTAGAATAAAATTAATTAGTTTTTTTTTTGTCTTTATTTATATTATTTTAGGCTTTCTATTTAATTTATTTATTACTAACGGATTAAATGTTCAAATAATTGAAGTGATTTAATCTTAAATAATAACAATATGTAGTATAGACGATGTAGTACTGACAATTGAAACTCATGGAATATATTTTTATTGAACTTTCATATCATTGATTGATTGAAAAATGTATCAAGTTGTATTGTTGTTGTTGAGGATTATGTCCAGCAGTGGACTATTAAAGGCTGTTGATGTGTATTATCAAAAGTTTCAATTTAAACGAGAAACCGGTAGATCGCTTGACTGCTTTAAGATGTCTGTAAATATTGTTACAATCTATTTATAAATAAAACTTACTACGTGTCAAAGTATCAGAAATTGTACTGACTTGTAAATATAAAATAAAAAAGAGCTTCAGAACAGTACCATGTTACTTCTTCAAAATAAACAAATTTATTACACGCTCATAACTGAATTTTTAACTTCAGTATTTCTAAACAAAATATTGCTTTACTTGCTAATAAATAAATACGTTAATTTTATGTAAAAAATAAATTAAATGCATTTACATATAACAATGAGACAACTTTGAGATACAAATATACTTTCTACTTGATACTTTTTTTCTTTGATCCTTTCTTTATATCTCACACTCTCTTTACAAATTTTAAGTATTAAAATAAAGCTTTTTATGTATACCGATCCAAATTAGTTGATGCAAGGTATTTAACCTACCTTTCGATAGACTAAAACGACCTTACTAAGACATACCTACATAACGTAGGATTTCAATTTAACGCATCAAAAATCCAGCCAATCTATCAAAGTCAACAATAACTGACAAACATTTTAATCCCACTGTTTGTACAATCAACTGCGTGTGCGCAGCTTTCGCGAAATGGCAGCCCTAATGTTGCGAAACATTTATTTAAACAGGGGACTCATGTTTATCGTTATTATTAAGTTGTAAGGGATTTAAATTTGACTTCCGCACATTCATCACGCGAGTTAAAGCCGATTGTGACGACCGCTACACTCCGAGCGAGCCAAATCTATTCAGAACGCACATTGCGCTTTTTTGTCCACACCTCGACTATACTCACCAGTGTCCATGATGGTTTTATTGCGGGTGCATTTCACAAATTATTGGCCTCTCATTCTTCGGTGACCAAGTTATATAGCTGCCGTAAAACAATAAATAAGTCGATTGTTTACAGTTTTCGTGGTTTTCGTATTTTGTTTCGACCCCATGTGATGCGTTTAGTCACATTTTAACAATGTGGTTGTAAAACCATGATGGTGTATTAAATGACATTGAAATTTAGTATGACCACAAGCTTGTGCGACGACGAGAATTCTTTATAGTAATGAATTTCTTTTGAGACAAATGTATGGAGGTTGGTTTGCTCCAAGTGCGACTTTGTTACCACCCAGTGGGGTATTTGTGGTGTGATCAGTGGCTAAAGAAATTGGTAAAAGCTCATTATTAAGGTAACTTGTGGTTTTATCGTTTCAAGTCTTTTTTTAACAAAAGTTTTGGCCACTAATGTTGTGTCATTGTTCAATAGTAAAACGATAATGTTGTGGTTTGTATATGTATATAAAAGTCAGTAAAAAAATGCACTCACTTTCTGTCGTTTACAAAAATGTATATAGTAATATAATAATAATAATATTCTACCACATTCACACAACGCCATCTAGTCCCAAACTAAGCAGAGCTTGTACTATGGGTACTAGATTACTAGACTTACTACGCAAGGCATGCCTTAGACGCGCGCGCTGCGCACACTCAAACTTAAAGCTGACTATATATGGATATATTTTATTGTGCTCTGAGTGAATTCACACTTATAACACTTGGTAAAATTAGCTACTTTAGTTTGTAATTTAGAATTAATGTAACGACAATATCGCATACAATAATCCTGTAAAGATATTGTAAGAAAATAAAAATAGACAACTGATATGAATACATATTATCCTTTTTTTGTAAAAACATACAGAATTATAATGTACTTTAATAACTGTAATGTGTCACTTCACAAATAAACTTACTAGTCTTCGGTTATGTGTAAGTTTTCATTAAACTTACCGAAAACCGCACAAGTATCTCAAGATTATCGGTTTTCCCGACAGTTACACGACTTTGATCTATTCAAGCTAATGTTTATGCTCGCCAATGCATTTAGGTAATTAATTTCCACTGCCTTCCTATCTTACTCACATTTTGTCTTTAAATAAACTCCCGATTTTCCCCTTTTTAAGTACCAAAGTATTCAGTAGACAGCAACTAACTTGGTACTGGTAAATTGTCTACCTATAACACCAAATATGTATATAGTAAGTAGTGATGTGCCGGATATCCGTATCCGTATCCGTATCCGCGGATATCCAAAGGAGAAGAGAGATCCGTAACCGTATCCGTATCCGTGACTTTTTTGGCGGATCTTTCAATACATATTACATAGATGAAATTCTATATAGGTGATTTCGTAATCACTGTAAAACTCTTAGGTATGTGTTTGTAACACTATAAACAGCAACTTTTTTTCTGGCCGACGTCAAAATAAAAAAAAAGTGGTCCTCCATTCAAATGACCAATCAAATGTTGTTAGTTTGTAAGATTACTTTTTATTTCTTAAAACAAATATTTGGCACCTTTGTATTGCAATCATTTATCGTACTACACTAAATCAACTAGGCAGGTCGTAGGTACTGAAAGAGCTATCTTTATAATGAGATCAATCAAACATCTTTGTATTAGCTTATTAAAATAATGAAATATTTAAATATCAACGGCAAAGCGTCAAGTGGCGACAACTATCAAGGTCACGGGCTCCGATTGAGTAAGAAACTTAAGATCCGTATCCGTATCCGTATCCGCGGATCTTGACACCAAATATCCGTATTCGGATCCGTATCCGCGGATATACTTTGTTAACGATCCGGCACATCACTAATAGTAAGTAAAACCCGAACCTTCCGAATACATAAGACTCAAAGATCCAGTGTTTTCAAGTAACGTTCGAAACATAAACTACAATACACCCCGGTGTTACGACGTCTAAATTGTTTAGACAAAATATTATTAGTTGTCATCGCTATTAAACTAGATGATTTGCAAAATTTTATCAACAACATGTCGACAAATAAAGTCTCTAGAGAATATAGGATATTTTTCATGTATTTTGTAGTATCTCTAAGAAATACCGACATTTAGTAATTATTTTCTTGTGGTTTAGTTAATGTTTAGTTCATTAGTTAACATTTTGTTAACGGCCCCCAGGGTTTTGGTTTACTGGTGGCTGTAATGTTCTTTGAGTTATTTTTTAGTGTGAAAGTAACACTCTAGAGAGTTGTGATTAGTTGGAAAAAATAATGTAGGTTTTAGAATATTTGCGAGAAATAATAAAGAACATTGTATTACGAATTCCTTTATAACTCAATTTAATTGAAATCAAATTTTATTGAGATTCTAATTAGGGAATTGGAATTCTGTTCTATAAAAATGTTTAAATTGTTTTTAGTTTGGTCTCTGTTCTTTGTTATCAAGTTGTATCAAGTTATTTAATAGTTTACAGCTGATGTACTTATTGTTTTTGAAAGTTTTCTTAACAATTGTTTTTCCTTTTGCTAATTAGTTGGTACTTTTCAAACTATTAACAGACAAATCAATATTTTTAATCATCATCGCAACTGTCATCTAACATTCAATACGAGGAATGGAATTAAACCAACTCCAATTTAAAAATTTAAGCCCAGTAGCATTATTTAATCTATATTAATCTGATTACTTCGCCTCTATCAATAATTCCTAATACTAACTACTCATAATACAAAAAAAACAGTATTAAGCACACTGATGCCGACCAAATACAAAAATAACATACTAAATACCCGAACAATGATAATCTATTCAGAGTCCAAAGATTTATTTAAGTCAAATCATTAGAGTCAACGGACGTCGGCGGCTTGCACAAAACCAACGGATCACTTACCAACACTCTAATGCCTTTGTCATCAACACGCATCAACAAAATACGTCAACTATCAAACAAACAAAAAGGTAACAACTCAATTTAAAATGAAAATCGAAAAAATATCTTCACCCAACAACATTAGGGTCGATTTCGATTAACATAATTTATAAAGTCGGCCTCCTTTTCCTTAAAGGGATAAATGAGATGTCGGTACCACACTGAGCAAAGTCGAAGCAAAAAACCAACACAAAAGAACAAAGTTTTGGACACAATACGACATTGGGAAATAAATTTTTTCATCTGTTCAGACCTTTCACGATAATATTGGCAAATGTTTCCATTCGGGACGGACCACGCCCTTTCTTGAATCCGATTCCAAAAAAAATATTTGACGCCTAATTTTAACTGACAAAAATCAATCTTAGTGCAGTGCTATAAAGTTGAAATTAAAGATTTAAAGCTTTGGACAGTGGTCCGCGGTACGTCACAAAGTAGACAAAGTCAACATATCTCTTACAATTTTTTTTTTAACTCCAACATATATTTTGACTGTGATGTTTTTATTATTTTTGTGTCTATGTTCCCGTTTACCGTGCATGTCTAACTATCGGCGGATTTTTTCTTAAAGGCGGCGTCTGCGCATGTCTAATGTATGGATTGACTGCCTAAGGAGTCGGTGGATGTGAAATATTTCCTAGAACAGCCGACAAAGTGTTGCCAGTAATTATATAATGGTCGCAATGAAGCCTTCAAGTATTTTGGCTTCCGTTCATGGGGATTCGCCATTAGTCAATGATAAACGACTTTAAGATGTGTAGACAATGGTTTGTCTTAAGCGGTCAGCGTCAGCATTAATAATCGTTAAGATAATAGGAGAGAGAGGAGTCGATGATGCTTTTAAAAGTTTATTTTTTTACATTTGGCAATTAGTAATCTAGTTAATTTATTAGAATAGATTGTGCTTGAAAAACGTACATTTTACGTAAAGTTTAATGTATTTTTTGAATGTTTCTTATTTCACGTGTCTAACTTTGAAAGCGACGAAATGCCAAACAGCCTTTCAAACCTTATTTTACCCCCTTAGGCGTGAAACCTTGGCGCGTCTACACAGACAATGGGCCCTTTGCTAACAAGCCCCGCGAGAACAGAATCGTGTACGCTTAACGACCTCTATCAAGCAAGGCCAAAGAACATCGCACTGGGCCAAAACCGTTGAAGTTGTTCCCATCAACACGATAAGAAGGAAAAAGGGAAACTTTCAAAAAACCTTTCTTAGTAGGTGTTAACAACATAAGCACCAGCTGCTAAAATTTCAAGTTTGTAGCCCTAGAGGTTTAGGCTGTTCATGGTCTTCAGGGCAAGTAATTTTATTTAGCCAAATATCAATACCACTAACGAGAGTTTGTATTCAAAGAAGCTACATTATGGTCGGCAACAGAGCTTTCCATTTTATTATCACGTTTAAAAGGTACGTGTGGTGACGGATTAAGAATACAGAGTGTCACCACCCCTATTCATCCCGTGGGTGTCGTAAGAGCCGGCTAAGGGAGCAAACTGTGCAAAACAACAGCACTGCAAAAAGAAAGAAAACTCGAAACAAACCCTATACCAACCCGTCTGGCCAGCGTGGTATAGTAGGCCAAAACCTCAAATTTAAGGAGAGGCCTATGTCCAGTGGACTGTTAAGGGCGGTTGATGATGATGATGTATAAAAGGTTAACTCAAATATAACATGATAGGAATGTGGTTACTTCCTACTTATATAAGGTCATAGAACCTGACCTGGAACCATTAGAGCTAAAGACTTAAAATTTGGTAGGAATATTCTTTTCACCGAGTAAAGGTCAGCTAAGAACGGATTTTAAGAAATTAAAGAATTTACATTATAAATAGCAAAACAACGTTTGCAGGGTCAGCTAGTATCTAATAAATAAAATCAAAACTAGTCTCTCGTACTTCCTGACAGGGTGAAACGCGTTTATTGTTGATACAATCTTCTTAAGGACCTTAAAGTGACACTATATTTTGTGACAGACTTACTGTTCTAGTGGGTAATGGATTCCCACCCATTAAGGACCTTATGACCTTAACCTCCTTTCTAAGGAGAGGCCTATGTCCAGCAGTGGACTAGTATAGGCTGTTGATGATGAAGGACCTTAAAGTAAAACTATATTTTTGTGACAGACTAATTGGTAATGGATTCCCACCCAAAACATATTATTTGTGAATGATTATTGATTCTGAGTCTACGTGTAATGTATTTAGAAATTTATCATCAATAGCTTTTAATAGTCCACTGCTGGACATAGGCCATACTAACTAGGACATAGGACATGCTAACTCGTCTGGCCAGCGTGGTATTTCTAAGAAGGTAAACTTGACACAAACCCTATATATAGGGTTTGTGTCAAATTTCCTTCTGTTTGAGGTGCTGGTGTCCTGTGTTGTTTTGTGCCCTTAGTCCGCTCTTACGACACCCACAAGATGAATTGGGGTAGTGACATTCCGTATTCTTAATCCGTCAATACACGGACAGCACAGCTTAGAAATATATATGTATGTTTACCAGCAGTTTGGTGCTTATAGTATAAATAGTTTGAGATCAGACGGCCGTGTGTAAGTGCCCAAATTAATTTCTTTTTAAAATCTGATCAGTAGATATTAGCACGCTCAACTACAAAAAAAAAAAAACCTTTAGCTCTTTTATGTTTGTATAAATACCTATTGAAACTGCACCTTTAAATTGTTAACTGGTAACACAAATACTTTGAAAACAAACAGTTCTTTCCCTTTATCATCGACCCAGATCCAGACATCCATCACTCTCGAACAACTGTCGACATTCTCCGAAACCCATAGACAATTGTAACAGGAAACAGTAGGAAACACTCCCGAATTCTTTATGTAACGTTGCGTTACTGCACTTTACTGAGATACAGGATGTTTTAGAAACTTGTACTGAACATTTAAAAGCGTTGTATGAAGCCGACATTTTTTTTATATTTAACTAGCTATTGCCAGCGGTTCCGCCGCGTGTATGTCGGTAATGTCTATGAATACGACGGTAATGACATAGGATGATCTTCCTAAAGAATCAAACTATCTCCATGACAGTTTCATTTAAATCGGTTCAGCGGTTATTGATTCCCCATACAAATTTCCACCCCCTTAAAGGAAGATTTCTGGGAAAAAAAAAACTATTCTATGTCTTTTCTCTTTACTCTATCTCTATCCTCAATTTCATCTAAATCGGTTGAGCGGTTTAAGCGTGAAGAGGAACAGACAGACACACACTTTTGCATTTATAATATTAGTATGGATTTAATGTCTCTATTGGTATTTTCTTTTAACCTCTCTCATCTAAATCTCTTTGCCAACCTCCAGTAACCTCACTAACTCGGTGGAAAACAACGACATAATTGCTTAGCAGTGGTTTTCTGTAAGGCCGTGGTATCACTACGCACCACAAATTTTCATAAAATCTAAAAAAACGAGTCTCAAATTTATACTTTTTTTTCAATGATGATTAAAATAGCAGACTCCTAGTGACATTTGACTACTTTCCATGGACATCTGCAACTAAAGAGTCATAACTTCGATGCTTTGAAGTGGAAAGCTCATATTTTGAAGGCTTGCAAATCGGTGCGGAAATACCGCAGACGACAATTTGTTCCACAGACTGATTATACAGTTGTCAGAGATAATACTATATTACTAACATTGTTGTAGGAGGGAGGGGAGCTGGTGATCTGTGTGAAAGGATTTCCTAGTGTAACACAAGGTTCTTTTTTACTATACAATTATTGTAATAATAGTTAATACCACTGTGGAAGTGAAATAAATTATTATAGAGTCAAAATATGGTCACACTTTTATGAAACAACCTGTATAGTGTGCAACAGCTTGTACAATGTGTAGAGGTCCTGTCCAGAGGCATCGTTACGCCACGCACAGGGGGGTAACGTTAATCAAAGAAGCAAACGGCCGAGTTGATTTCTGGTGCCTTTTGCATACGCAAATTGGAAATTATAATGTTTTATGTAAAATAAAAAGGTATTATGAGCGATTGGAATAATTATTGCGTCTGGTGGGAATTTAATTTCTGTTATAACGTCAATAGAAGTGTTGTTTTATATAAAAATAAATAATACAATGAATTAACGACAAGTATCGGCCAGCAAAAAGACCACACATTACTAGTTTAGATTACTTTATACATTAGAGTACTACTAGTAAATTTCAAATTAACCTAACCTAACCTAACCTAACCTAACCGAGTCCCGTGCGAACTGTGACCGCGAGCGCCACGCTTTTGACACGCTCCGGGCCTTAAAAATCATTTTGGTGGTATAAATCGTGAAAAGTGTATAGTGTTATACACCAAAAGTTCCGCCGTCAGCTTTTTTTAAATTAACTAAAAAATTAATTACTAAAAAAAAACCTCAATTGTTCACCCTTCACAGCCTTCTACGGGGTTTGTGATATAAACAGCCACTTTGGATACTCTGTTTTTTTTTAATAATCTTATTTCTGACCACACGCCAGCAGTAGTCACTAAAAACTCCTTTTGAAGTTTAGAAAGATCTGTAATCAGTCTTTTATTATACCATGGCAGTACAAGGCTAGTGCTGCAGTGTACAACTGCTTTATACTGTCAAGCAGCGTTGCGGGGCTTCTTCTGGAAGAAAGTGTTCATCAGATGGAGGCCCTGGGCCTCGAGGAAGTTTACCAGTATTTGCCCACGGTGGTTTCTGCGCTGAACCGAACGGTGCTACCCTACCTTTGATTCGCCATATTCCCGTACTCCCGCTTTCGTATCGAAACCTTTACTATCAACTACCGTTGTGTTCCTCGTCATCATCATCTTCTTGCAGATCACCTTTGATTGTTTGGCATCAATACTTCAACTTTGGCTATTTTTGGATTGGCGTTTTCACAACACGATGTTATTTTGACAAATGGTAGTACCGTAAAGAAATCAAAATGTTGTAACTCCAGGACCTCAATTCTGCTATTTTAATATTGTATCAATAGACTGTCGATGAACTGTCGTCTTAATAGTTTTGTACTTTTCGTATTCTACTAACTATGTAAGAATTCTCCTGATGAATGGCACTGAACTGCCACTGATAGAAATATCGTCGATGTCTTTGTAATAGTTTGGTAAACGGTACATTTAAAAATTTGTAATTAAATTATGTATTAAATTTTCCAGATATGGAAAAGTTGTTGATGCCATTGCCACTACATCGGCAGTCTATTAGCACTGTGAATTTATGGTAGTAGAATACCGATATTTTGATCGACGTCAATGGTATCTCAATAGCGCGCTAACTGTCCTTGGAACAAAGTAGCTTGTACGTTAACGTAAAATAGCAGAATTGGGGCCTTGGTGGTTTTGGGTAGTTGGCTAGTTAAAACTTGCTATTCTGCTATTATGACACAACCGATACATATTGACTGACTGTAGAAATAACTAACATAAGACGACATAACTACTACATTGTTATAAACTAACACAAACTTATAAGACTGATTACTTTCGCATTTTATCATATCTGAATATCGGTTAAGTTATAAATATGCGTGCTGGTAGACGAGGATTTACCAACGCTGACGGTAGCTCTTGCCTGAAGGTGTAAACCATGAATTATCATGTCGTGTTAAATATCCACATAAATAAAGACGCTGTAAGTTGATTAAGCACTCAACTTGAGACTAAACCTGAATAAAACACAGCTTTCCCAACAACCTGTGTTTTATTAATACCCTGATCTAGATATCCTAACGGCGACGACCGGATAGCGTAGTGGTTTGTGTAACGGACTGCTATTCCAAAGGTCGCGGGTTCCCGCTCAAATCAAACATTTGTGTGCATGAACATTGAATGTTTGATTTAGTCTGGGTGTTTCTATGTATAATATATTTGTATTTACATAAAAAGTTTATATTTATTTATATCAGTTTTCTAGCACACATAGTACAAGCTCTGCTTATTTTAGGACTAGTGGTAGAATATTATTATTATTAAATAGAGTTAGTTTGTTTATATGTTTCTCACGTTTTATAACTAGGCACCTAGGTATTTGAATGATCTTCAAGAAATTTTAAAGGAACTAACAAAGATATAATAATATAATAATAATATCTATCTAAACTAAACTAAAAATCACTAAAAATTTATTTAGCATAAGTCAAGTACTACGTTTGTAGAATAGGAAACGTGGTTGATAGGACTAAACTCATTAATTAAGCATTCTCGAGCAAAGCCGGGCTTAAAATCTAGTTGAGTTTGAACTATGTCGTTCTAAAGCAAATGTGAAGAGCAAAAAATATACTAAATATTCATAATTGGCATACCCGTAACCCACGGTATCTAACAGTCGACGTTTAAATTAATGGCATGCTTTTTTCACGCCGTCAAAATAGAGAGGACGAATAGAACGCGTTCACTCAGATGGTTTTCTTTTTATGCTGGTGAAGTTTTCACATTCAATGTTGCAAGCGTTGATATACATATCATGTTTGAAAAAAATAGTCTTTCTTATACTTACTAATTTATTATGACTTTGTAAGAATCATCAATATCTAATGATGACTTATTTTACTTAAATTTAGCTTATCCATCCGTTAAATTGAAACAACGCTAATTTAGTGATCCTATAACATTATTTTTAACGAGAGCTGAGATATTGTTGTGTAATTCATTACCTGGATAGTTGGCGCTCCACTACTGTGCGCTTTTCGAGACACTTTTTGCCCCGCACAACCAATCTGTGGAACGGGTTATCGTCTGCGGTATTTCCGGACCGAAACGACCTTCAAACCTTCAAGAAAAGAGCGTACTCCTTCCTAAAAGGCCGGCAACGCGTTTGTGACTCCTGATTTGCAGACGTTCCTGGGCGACGATAGTGACTTACCATCAGGTGATCCGTTTGCTCGTCTGCCCCCTCTAACATAAAAAAAATAATAAATTAACCGACTACTTTTTTACACTAGATCCACAGAACAATAAGGCACATGACTAAAAACCTTATAGTATCAAAGAGAGGAAAATTCGTGACCCTCTTTGAAAGAAGCAACGATCAACTAAGAGTTTCTATAAGTGGAGGCTGGTATCACCAGTCTTGAGGCTAAAATTTAATCAAACACAATTACTACTACTTAAATAAACATAACGAAAACCTTATGATATAAGTGACATTTAATATATTATGTATTATTGCATTCACATTTTCCCTCTTTCGTTATCGCAAAGTAAAAAACAAACAAAGACAGGCTATATACTAAAACTCAAAAGACCTGTATGCCATATTAAATCAGTACACATTGGTTAAAAAAAACAAAAGCAAACGAAACAAAGCAAAACAGCAGTCACATTTTAAATTTCGAATTGTCCTCTAGTACCTACCACCCACTGCCACGATCAGCTACCATACAAGTTAACAAAGGCTACAGATCATTCTGCCTAATGCACATTGCTTCGAGAATAATATTCAGAAGATTTAAAAAAATATCGTTAAAATGAAATAATGACCCGTACCGGTTATAGAACAAAAATTTACAAAAACTACTATGGGTATAAGATGCGTGAAATTCATAAAGTTTGACACCCAAGTAGCAGTAGCGAAACTAATTGGGAATGCGTAACCGAATAGCGACGAACGGAACGTGTTCAAAACTTTAAAAAGTTAAATTAGCAAAGAGTTGTTAATTTTACTTGTTTTAACACGTTTTTTAATCAAGTTTTACTGGTACATAACATCTTAATTACTTACTTACGTATTAAAATGGCCGACTAAATAAAGATAAGAAATGGAATACCGACATTAAGTTTCGTATGTTTTATTACATTACCCACTTTAAGCATTTAGGTTTGAATGGAGTCTGATCTTGTATTTCTAAATTTAGACTTATTTATGACAATTGTGGTGTAACTTTAATCAATTACATAATTAGTTATTTTTTTGAACTCATGCCCGCCTGCAGTACGCAGTTATTTACTCGTATATATAAATTGATTCTATTTTTGACATTACAACCTGTCCATGTGCTACTTGTATAATTTAATAATTTAAAAAAGCGCTAATAGCCCCTTCTTGTGTCATTTTTGATATTTTGAATTGCTTCCATTTTCAAACAATCAATGACGCCATATACAAAGAAGATACACAGCCACAGACAAAAGAAAACTATAAAAATCAGTACTAAATCAGTTGGATTCGATGCGCCATTTGCAATAATTGTAGCTTCTGTGTGCAGACACGACATACATTTAGAATGAACCTTTGATAGTTGTTACAAGCTACAGGCGGTCTTTCTTCAATAGATAGATATTAAAAGCCATGTGTCTTACACATTATTTTCTTAAATTTAAAGCTGCAAACACCTAATAGACGAAGGCATGCTTTTTATTTTAACTGTGACGGTCACTCGAGTTTTTAAAGCTGTACAATGGTCTCAAAATGTAAAGAAAGCGTTTCCATTTCAGTTAACTGCAGATCGAAACTAGTAGTAATCTTATTACTATTTTAAATCGAAACATTTGCTTGGATGTTCGATACTCAATCAAGCCACTAAAATTGGGACAGAGATAGATTACATTCTAAGAAAACGCATAGGCAACTTATTCCTGACAGAAAATGATTGAAAAAATCAAAAGCAAAACTGAGAATAGAAGCTAGTAATTCTGTTCTTGCTAGCGCAAGATACTCTCTCTAAACAAAACAAGGATTTAATACCAGTGCAGTATCGGTCGGAATAATTATATCACCGACAGTTGACTTGAAACACAAGCTCACAGACCGTAGAAACCTGCTTTAAAAAATAACATCGTTTATAAGTTTGCAAACCCAAGACAACTTTAATTAACGTTTAAAAAAATAAGAAAATAACAAAATTAAACATTTGTTACCAAAAACATCGCGCTTGATTATCGAGTTATTCGCAATCTGCGAACGTTGTAAATCAAATAGGTAATGAGCGTCGCCGCGTGCGTCCGCGCACTTGTTTGTCGCGCGATTTGTTGCCCTCAGACACGATACCGACCGAGTGTGATGTCCCCTTTATATTCCCTACACATCCTAACATCAATAAAACAGATATTCAACTTTAATTCGAAAGCATAAAGGTTTGAAAACAAAATGTTGCGAGTAAATAATCTTGTAATAGCCTTTAGGTATTCTATTGACTAGGAATTGATTAGGTACTTTTAATGTTTTATTATAATGCATGTGAAGTCTATATATATGTTCGTTGTTTTGAATTTAAATCACAGTTTTAATAGTAAAATTATAAATGTTCGAAATGTACATCCTAAAACTTTATTCCTATGACGATGACAAGGTGGGTTATATTTATTTATTTATTAAGTGGTGGTTTAGACATAAATTTATAATAATAATTTTATTTGCTAGAAATTTCATAACAGTGCTATGTTATTATATAGCAGATAATAATGATATAACTGATTGTTAATATCAGAATAAATACAATCGGCATCCAAATGTACAGTTATATTGGGTACCTACTTTTTAAAATTACATTTAAGAAGAAATTGAACCTTTCTTAATTAAAAAAAACTTTAAAAAGAAACCGGTCAGGTACGAGTCGAGTTTTATATACCTAATAGAGAACATAGACCTCAGTATCTAGTATAAATTTCAACTTGCTAGGTCTACCCGTTCCTGAGAAAATCGGTGGTGACACACGGACAGACGTACGACGTTCCTTTTTTACCTTTTGAGGTACGGAACCCTAAAAACTGGTGTAAAACTTTAAATAAATAGAAATGTCTTTAAATAATAAAAATATTCTTTTATTTTTCTCTCTCACACAGAATAGTATTAAGTATTCCATTTTAAACTAGGTGTTATGAGTTTAGTTAGGCGAATCTGTGTGAGAGACTGCCATCTGCACTAGGAGGATCTGTTTGACAGATTTACCAGCCTCTCCAACTCTAGACAAGTTACCTTTCTGATATACTCCATAAAGCGTAACCCGGTGGAAGTGTGGGCATGAGAGATGCAAAATAAAATTAGTAAATAAAAAACATTAATAAATGAAACGTGTAATGTAACTATTATGCGTGTGTGTTTGTGTTTGTGTGTGTGTGTGTGTGTGTGTGAGTGTGTGTGTTAACCGTACGACAAATAGTAATAGTCAAAATGTTTAGTATACATATTGGTTTGCATAACAACAGCACTGTTAGATATTGCTGTTAGCTTTAGAAACAAACTTTATAAAATAATCTAATGACAATAAGACATAAATCGTATACAAAATGTAACCCACACCTTATTTTGATTTTGCAATTTTTCATTTTTTTATTTATATTATCTATGTGTACATCTTTACTTCTCTTTGCAGTGGTGAGTGACACAACATAAAGCAAGTTACCAATCTAAATTATTCATTTTGGTAATACACCTAATTAACAAAATGAATAATTTACAATTTTTTTTTTTCTTATACAAAGTTGTTAAATAAAAAACTTAAATCATTATAAGGTATGTGTATTTCTTGCTGTTTATTTTAATATTTATCTCGTTGCTTAAGAATAAATTAAACGGGTAAAGCTTTTCATTCTTTTGTTTGACATCATTCATCATATATTATGGCGGGAAATAAGTATTTGTGATTGTCATTTCATTTCTTGCCACGCAATGAGCTTAACAAATTTAAATAATTTGATAAACGTCATACATCTCTATAAAACGAAGTATATAAAACTAATATTCTGTTTGCGTACTTCAAGCAACCATTTCTCAAGCAATTTGAACTAACAATAAAATCATAACACAATAATAATTGTGTAACTACCTTGTATAACAATAGACCGTGAACGAAAATTATGCGGATGAGTTAAAATAAATTAAAGAACATTATCATTTAAATTACATACAAATAAAAAGGTCATAAAACAGACAAAAACTCGAGACACACATCTTCATAAATAATGTTACTTGTAATATGTATACGTCTTAAGACAATGCGTGAAACGAAACGCTTCGTGCTTCTCTTGAGTGGTTTTTCTACCACATATTTGGTCAGAAACAAATACACCTAACCGTATTAACTCAGTATTGACATTCAAATCAGTAGCTCAGCTCATTTATTTTGAATTCCGAACGTGTTAAAGACAAAAGTGCAACAATATGGGTTGGAGCAACAGTAAATCTAGTCAACAGTGGCGCCGTGGAAGCGCGCGCGTATCTGTCAAAATTAGTCGCCATATTTATTAGGCAGAGACAATACGTAGCGCGACATCTTGAATATGAAATTACAGCATATATTATTTTATTTTCAAAAAAAGGTATATTGTTTAGAGTTGTATTTCAAATCTCAAGATGGACGAATGCAGAAGCCGGTCGTTGGATAATATCATTACACTTGATACTTTTTATCTCACTTCTGTATTAGGTGCAGTAAAACAAATTATCAAGTTTTGCCCACGGACATTGGAAGTCTGATTTTACACACCTAAACTACCGATTAAGAACATCATTTATTGAACTTTCTGCTGTTTTTTAGCATTAGTAACATAGAACGGGTATTACTAGCACTCGTTATATATCTACCCGCAACTTAACTAAATGCTTATGATTGGAATTAAATTTTGTCAGGATTTTACTGGATGAGGTTTGATGATGAAACAATAGATTGCTGTTCTAAAATCTAGTTATTATGTTACGAAAACTGAATAAACACGATACACTACTCGACTTGAAACACACTTGAATACTAAAACAATCCAATAGAGACGGAAAGATTGTTAAAGATATTATGGTCCAACTAACATTGGAAATTGTGAAATGAGAACTTTTGATGCTATGCATTGTAGACTCCAAAAATATTTGATAATGTTTATTAAAAGTTTAGCAATGAAGTTTAAGGAATAAATAGCGCGCTGCTGATTCAGACTAGCACACAATCAATCTACATATTACGAAACGAGCTCAAACACAATAGGACAAGAAACAAAATAACCTGAAATATTTAACAAAATACATCAAGTTTGGAAAACAATAACAGCGTTACTTGCGTTAACACTGAACAGTTTTGTATCATCTTTGTTTTAAAGTTGACAACCAAACGTAGGTAATACTTTAAAGTCATAGACAACAAAGAGCTAAATAATCTGTCCTTAAGTTTTAATAATGGCCGCTTTATTGCAAAAGTTGCAAAACAACTACAACACTAATTTCGATTTATAGGAATAGGTATCTATTTACATTATCATGGCCATTTTGTACGTATTTTACATAGATTGCGTAGTTCATTCATAAGCTTAAAGTAAATTTTGTTTTTATTTATGATATCGGAGTGTCACTATCCCTATTCATCCCGTGGGTGTCGTTAGAGCCGACTAAGAGAGCAAACTGCGCAAAACAACAGCACTGCAAAGAGACGGAAAACTTGACACAAACCCTATACCAACCCGTCTGGCCAGCGTTTATAGTAGGCCTAAACCTCCTTTGTAAAGAGAGGCCTTTGTCCATCAGTGGACTATGAAAGGCTATTGACGGTGATGATGAATTATAATGTAGGGTGTAAATAATCAGTCATAAAGTATTTAAACTAATACATGTAAATATTAAATAGAGACCTATGGTCTGTTAATTCTCATAAAACAACAGCTTCTGAAGAGGGACCGTTAACCCATCAGATATTCAGCTACCATGAATATCTTTCCAATCAATATTAATAAAAACCCATAGACAAACTCCCTGTCATTGTAGCGACATCTATACGTCAGACAGATAACCATCTGAACGCCATCGATTCATCATGAAGTCTACTTTTATGGAACCAGTTTATAGTTTGCAGTTCTTAAACTCTTTTGGTAAACGAATTTAGTTCTTATGATGACGGAATAAGATGGAGCGACTTAAAATCAAATAGTTATTATTTTTTTGTAATTGACTTGTGAAAATTGACATGCGTATAAATTAATTTGTAAGTTGTCCGTTCTAATTTAGTGTGAATACAAATGGTTCGAGTTGAAGTTTTTTTCAACACCACTAAGGAGGCAAACTACCAACATAACATAACAAAAAGTTAAAGTAATTGCAAAATGCTAAAATTGCTTAAAAAAAGTATTTACTTGTTGAACTCATATTGATATATTTTTTCTCTAAGTGAATCTTATCAGATATTTTTACAAGTCGGACTTTACAGCTAGATGGAGCCGGCATTTTCTAAGACTCAGTGTGGGAAGAAACAAACAACAAACCACAGAGCTGTCTTTTCTTTTAGTCCGTAAACAAAGTTAAAGAATACTGTACAATGTAGGCTCTGGGTAGGCCTTTTGAAGAAAGGAACACAGTTTTGAGTCGGCCTGTATGTACAAATGGCATATGGACCCCGGCCATCGTGTGGCTTAACCGATATTAGTCAATATCAACGACAAGAAGCGCGACACTACCGCCAGCAGGACATTTGAGTAGGCCGTGGAAACACTTAAAACCACCAGAAAGTCACTAAAATATGAACTAACATTACAAGCCTACACTATACTCACATTTACATACCTACACAAAAAAATACTTATAATAAAATAAAAATACATTGAAAACAAACGAAATACAACAATACAATAAATATCCATCACTTTCAAGCATAACAACAATGATAGGAACATATACAAGGGCGTGAGTAGTATCAATTCCAAGCAAATTTGTTTTCTAAATAATAATAAAGGGTTGTGGCTGATTTCTTTTAAAGCCGACGTCAAACCGCCGCGGGAATTAAATCGCTTTAAGATGGAACAAAAGAAGAAAGTACCTTCATCATCATCATCATCAACAGCCTTTAATAGTCCACTGCTGGACATAGACCTCTCCTTAGGAATGAGGTTTTGGCCTACTATACCACGCTGGCCAGACGGGTTGGTATAGGTTTTGTGTCAAGTTTTCCTTCACTTTGCACTAAATACCTATATGAGTAATAGAGGTGGATGAGTAAGAAAAGCGGATAGAACGAAGAGTTAGGCAAGGGATCCCATATGTTCATACCGTGATTGGATTAACTGGTTTGGACTAAGATACGGTCCGGGTCGTCCCCAGAGTAGAGGGTCTAAGATCTAAGGTCTAAGGTCGTCGAGTGGCCTTAGTCCAAAACACCGTACACTCCTGGCTCCTGGGTTTGGTTATGTATGTGCCTGTTTTTACTTTAGTTTTGTCCCCCGCTTTACCAAGGAGGGAAGTCGATTAATTATATTTCAAACCCCTCCAATTTACTTCTGATCATTTCGTTTCGTCCAAGATAGTTTAACTTTTCCTGGGACTTGGGACTGGGAGTGTCAATACACGGTGTGTTCGAGGGTTGCTGTTGATCCTGGTTTTAAGGAGTTAAGTTGTGAGTTCAACAAAAAATACCTCTTGGCTCCTGCATCGCAGCGATGGCGTTCCCTGGGAGCCGGTGATACGAAGGGATTTTCGACCCCCTCACTGAAAATATATAGGACCATCAAGTAGTCACGATATATCTATTATGTTGTATTGAAATAGTTTTCACTGTTATACCTATAGGGTCGTTAAAGTTATGAGTACCTATTCAAGGTATTTTTTTCTTTATTGCCTAGACCTGAGAGTCTTTATTTCTTAACAGTGAGTGAGTTGTATAAAAATCTAAAACAATACATGTATTGCCGTTTGAAAGGAACCTTTAATACAAGTAGCTTAGACAAGACCGTGTGGCCTAATGGATAAGGCGTCGGACTTCGGATCCGAAGATTGCAGGTTCGAGTCCTGTCACGGTCGTGTGCAACTTATCATTGAAAAAGTTGTACTAGTTACTTTTTAGATTTTTTTACGTTTTTTTGTTCAATTTTGTTTTTAAAGAAAATTATGAAATTAACACTGCTAGCTATATTCTTTATAGCAGGAGATTTAGGTCTGTATTGAAATTTTCATTTGTGTTCTGGATCTTTAAAGGATCTTAAATATTAATGAAAGGGATGGAAATAATAACATGTATACTAAGATCAAGTGAGTTATCACACCGAATAATGACACTCGAGAAGTGCCAGTAAAAATTAAACTATCTCTGAACCCGCAATGAAATTAATCAGAAGTAAATTTGGGAGTTGTCAAAGGAAAGGAATTGTTGGTATATTTTTACAATATCTTTTAACGTTCCATTTCACGTTAAAAACTTCCTAAAACATTCGTTCACGTCAAATTAACTTCCAACCACAATCTATATTAAAAACGTCTAATCTAACGACAAGATTCCCCACACCATTTCCAAAATACCAAATTACCATAATACCACAAAAGAATATTAAGAAAAAAAACACAATAATATTGATAAACAGCTAGATTAGCGCCACTCGGGAACTGAACCGAGGACCGATCCATCAAGCCGCCACTAAAATATTTATGTAGCGAAATAACGGACGTGCCGTTCACTTATCAGATACATCTACTTAATAACACGCTAATAACACACTATTGTTGAAAGAATTCAGGTTGAATTACGCTAAATATATATGTATATCGACTCTCGCTTTCTCCTTCCAGGGTAGACAGAGATAACCGCTATTTTAGCCTCCGGTACCCTCACTCACTCGGAGAATTAGCAACTTAAATATTTCTTTACTCCGGTCCACCGAGTGATGGCCCTCCTTTGACTAATCTATCCAGGCATCCTTGCTAAATTACTCTTGCAAGCGACAGTATGCGGCTTGGAACCCTGCACAGTATCAAGCAATGCGAAATCAAAAGTTCAATTCTACCCTATATATACTATATCACCGGAAAATAACAAGAACCGCAAATATATAAATTAATAACCTTCGTAGGATTCTAAATGAGGCATAAATTGTATTATTTTACGCCCACATTTTCGCAAATTGATAAACTTACTGAACTCTAGTCCGGTGCTTTCTTCAGTCCCAGAGCCGCCTTCTTGGCGAGCTGGTCGGCTCGCTCATACCGGCCCCCAACCCGGTTAGGTTAGGTTAGAATCGTTTATAAATTTCCTAGGAAATGTATACATTTGCGGTTCTTGTTATTTTCCGGTGATATAGTATATATAGGGTAGACTTGAACGTTTGATATCTCACCAATAATAATATCTGTGAAGTTCCTTACTTTGGTTTTGGTTTGATACTAGGAGAACACGTTAAGTAGTCGGTCCCGGTTACAATACGACCATCTGTGGCAATCATTACGGATACTTCGAGCACTAAAAAGTCCGACAAGTCTTTCCACAGAACCCTAGTACTTTGGTTATGAAGGTCTGATGGCAGTGGCTCCGCGAAATTCAGTCGTATCGTAATAGACTTAAAGCCGACCCCAGGGAAAAATGGTCGAAGGAAATAAGGTTTGATATTTTCAAAGATTACAGAAAGGACAATGGCAGGTCCCCATACATAATTTTATTTGAAGTGAAATGACAGCGTTTAAATATCAAAAATGCCTATAACCCTTGAGAATTTATTCTTGAACATCCTCATAGAAAAATCACTAGCGAAAGAAGTCTAGGAAAAAAGATATTGGATTTTGAATGTTTCGAGGTTAAGTACTAAAATATTGTAAATGTTTTGTTTGAAACTAGATGGCGTTGTGTGTCATATGTTCGAAAATATTATTCATCATTATTATTACTTATAAGCAACCCTATTTTGCTGTAGAAAGTGTTAGCCGACTCTCTAAATGGGTGAAGGAAGGAAGGGTATTTGCTTGCCATGTATTGGTAAACAATAGAAAAAAATCTTCGCTTACATAGCAGGTGTAATACTAGCCATAAATACATAAATTATTAATAATAATTTGAATAAATGTACTTCAATACACATTTACACAAGGCGGGAGCATTTATTTAATTATTTAGTTATTCAACAGTCAGTAGTTGTGACATTATTTACTAAAATCTAAAGCATGCATCCATTATATTGAGATTAATGCACAACATTTTAAGGCATCACATCATGCATAATGGAGTAACACTATATGAAATTAAAATAAACATATAAGAGAGTTTAATACTAAACAAAAGTAAAACAACCAAAACTACAATTGCCTTGTAAGAAATGGTATGTAAGTCATGCGTGTAAGTGTCGTTGACGGACTATAGTCCGTCAACGTCGTGCGCGACCGTCCTGCGGGGTGACAGACGGTGGCGGGGACGGAGATTGCCGGGTTATAGTAAGTGCGACGACGACGTATCGACATTTTAAAAATATCGATGCATGTCTATTTATATGCCGTTATCAACCTACAATGGCTTTTTCTCATCACACTACTGCTTAGTGTGATGAAAATTATAGTATATTGTTTTAGTATTTTTCTGTAGGAAAATAACGTAACTATATTCTATTTATTTTGGTGTAGCAAAAATCTTTTAAAAGGAGTCAAAAATATTCTAAATTATTTCTAATTAGGTTGATTTAGTCACTACAGTACTAGTTACGGTAGCGTATGAGTAAACCCGTGGGCAGAAGCAAATTCATAATCCTTGACCTACCTGAGGACCTAAGACCTACGTGAGGCGCAGAGGGTTATGCAGCGCAACTTTGATCTATTGTGTAGCTGGGCCCACGATGTGGGTCTAGTGATTAATGCACAAAAAACTAAAATGATGCATATACATTCACCTTATTTGACATCGCCTTGTGAGCCAGTCATTGTTGCTCATGAGCACTTGTGCTTACATCGGACGGGAACACTGTGCAGTTGCCAATCATTAGAGTTGGTGTCTCAGCATATGTATCTGGGTCTTACCATAGATAATAAATTCCACTGGGGGCCTCATATTAATAAAGTATGTAGTAAATTAAGATCCTTTCAATCCAAATTATATGTACTTAAATATAAATTACCTTACAAAACACTTAGAACCATGTACCTCGCACTTGCCGACTCCGTGATTGGCTACGGACTAGGTAGCTATGGGCGCACATACAAGACCTACCTCGAAAACATTTATAACATACAATTAAGCATCTTAAAAACAATAGTACCTAGAAAAACTAAACTACAATTTAAAGAAGACGAATGTGGCCTATTTAAACACTGTCAAATATTAAATGTTTTCGATAAAGTGAGCGTATGTTTACTAGATGAGGAATACCACAACCTTGCTAAATTGAAGGAAAATATAAGATTGGAGTCACTACGTCACTTGTCATACCTACCCAATTATAGAATACCTAAGCATACTAATGTATATGGGACGCGGACGTGGGAACACATGCTGCCCCGTATAATGAACAACATACCTACCGAAACCTGTAGCAAGATGAATAAAAAAAATTGTAAAACTGTTTACATAAAATATTTACTGTCTAGCTGATACTCAACTTTATAAATATACATATGTAATTAAATTGTAACCGAGATGTGTCTGGTATACCACGGATAAACTCTTGATGGTTTGTGTGGTATATGAAGGATAAAATGCATGTGTGAATTTTATATTAGACAATAAATAATAAAAATAAAAAAATCATAATAGGTGAACCTTCGATAGATATTTAAGCCAAAGTTATAACAATCAATTATCGATAAAACGTTCCATAATATAATAATGTCATGGCGCATCCCTAGTCAGTTCGTGATGGCGATTCTGACATTACGTACTTAGGTCAAATAAAATCTTTAAAAATATCCAATCCCTTATTAGACTTATACAACACATGGCGGTATAATGATAAATCATAGAAAAAATATTTAGTAAGGTTACTGTTAGTCAATTTTTTAAACGCTTCAGTTTTAGGTAAATATGTTTCTGCCATTGTTCTTTCCGTTTTGTACGACTTAAAGTATTAACAGCAAATCAGTTCTTTTAAAGCGAGCATGCAAGTGCATTAAAGAGGGGCTCTGCGTAAAATCTATATGAATAATAATAACTTGACGCATCTCACACGCGGCTGTCAGATTCCAAACTAGATAGATCCTGTGCTATGGTAAGCAGAGATTTCTAAATACATAGATATAATAGACTAGCTTTTGCAAACAGCTTTGCTCGAGTAAATTTCAATTTTGGAAAATAAATAGTATCCTCTGTGCCACCACCTCTGTACCAAATCTCGTCCAGATGCAGAAAGCCATTTGGCGTGATTGAGAAACAAACATACTTAACTTTTGAAAAGATAAAAAATAGGTGTTCAATTATTATATTTTTCATAATTAATATTATTTATACTGAGAGTTTGGAATCGATAAGTTATAAAAATAGTTCCTCTAGGTACATTTTAACAACGGTAAATTTGTAACAACGTTTTATATTACTTTTAATAAAGAGTATTTTCTGTGTTTGAAAACGCTACTAACAAAAATAACTTTTTTTAAATAAATTTCCAACTCATAATTTACATCCTCAGGGGTGGAATTAAAAAAAAACATCATTTTTTTAGTGCAACCAAAGCGAAAAATGCCGCAGGAAAAAGCTATAAAATGTTATAATATTGTGTAGATCGGTCACCGATCTTCTGGCTGTGGCTACCCTCGTCAGCCAACGTGTGACATGCGCCGACGCATCCACGCGGAAATGTGACGGACGCCGGTGATATGAGAAACTTTTTTTAGTTATTCATTTGTTTTTCTTTTTAAATTCGTTCTTATTTCTTTTTTTTATTTAAAATATTTAAATATTAATCCAGGGTTAAGATTCTTCTACATACACATATACACTCACGCCCGTATTCCTAAAGGGGTAGACAGAGGATGTATTAAACACCTACATTTTCCCAACTGAAATATCAGGGCCATGGTTTAGCCACACAATAGAGAACCGGTTAGTATACCTATACCTAGTAAATCGGTTAGTAATACAAGCCAGTTGTTCTATTGGTTAATGATTGTGACTGCTGAGGCAGACGTCGGATTTGATACCCACCCAGGACAAATATTGTGTGATGAGCACGATCATTTGTTCTATGTCTGGGTCGGATGGCGTAGTGGTTTAAGCGGTCGCCACGCCGCTTCGTTGTGGGCTCAAACCCCACATGGGACGACACTTTGTGTGATCCACAAATTGTCGTTCTAAGTCTGGGTGTTTTTTGTGTCCGTTTCATGTATGTTTGTAAAGTCAGCCGAGACACAGGATATATTCCTAATGCGGGAGTTGTCTTTTTTAAGAAAAAAAAAGAAAGAATTTACCATGACCCAGGTGTAATTTACACCCAGACATAGAACAATCTAGAGAAACAATCTAGTAATAAGTGTGTTTATTTAGAAAATGGTAGCATTTGCCCGCGGCTCCGCCCGCGTGTATGTCGACTATTGCGATAAAGATCAAGAATCAAACTATCACCATACCAAATTTCATCTGAATCGGTTTAGCAGTTATTGATTCCCCATATAAACTTCCACCCCCCTTTTCACCCACTTAAATGATGATTTCTGAGATAATAACTATTCTTTTTCCTTTCCCGGGACTCAAATTATCTCCAAAAAAAAACCATCAAACTCAGTTTTGTGGTTTAAGCGTGAAGAGCTAACAGACAGACACACTTTCACATATTTATTATTAGTATGGATGTGTGTGTTAGTGCGATAGGCTTACCATACATGGGTGGCACTGGGACTAAAATTATAGGCGGCAAAATATGAAAGCGTTATTTTTACCTTTTTACTTCGGAGATAAACAGTGGAGTGTATTTATGTATTTTTTTTTTGTATGGAAAAGGGGGCACACGAGCACGAGGTATTCTGATGGAAAATGACTATCGCCGCCCATTGCCCATGAACGCCAGCAACTCAGGAGTGACAAACGCGTTGGCGACCTTTTAGGAAGGAGTACGCTCTTTTCTTGAAGGTTTGAAGGTCGTATCGGTCCGGAAATACCGCAGACGATAACTTGTTCTATAAGTTAGATTGGATGTAGATGTTAAGCAATTCTTTCCTTGCTTTTAATTGAGTGAGTGAGCTTACCGGAGCCCACACCCCCTGGCCGCACCCCTGATCTTGGGAGGGGGGGGGGATTTAAAAGTCGACTTTCACCTTTGACTTTTGAGTTGCAGATGTCCATGGGCAGCGGTAGTCACTTACCATCAGGTGATCCATCTGCCAGTTTGCCCCTCTTGCAGTATGTTTAAACGTACGTCATTATTCTCAATCAATATCTGGTATCACCAATATTTATATATGGTATTCAAAGGTGCACCACACAGAGCTACCACCATCAAAGAAAAACTTTTAATATCGAATAACTCATAAACAACAAAAAAAAACTGTTTATGATACGAAAAACCATAATAACGTAATGTTTAATGGTTATTTTTCCAAATGCACATGTATCTAGGTTGTAAATCTGTCAATACAGGAGTGAGTTTTAGGACCGCCATGATGGATGTTTCCAACGATCAAAGGGCACCGGACGCGAATGCGCAGACGCACGATCGCCAATCAAATCATGAACGAAACGAAAGTGTTATGCATAGCTTACGCTACGGAAATATTACATTACATTTATTTACAAAAAATAATATTACTTAAGACAATTTATCAAGATTAATTTTATTTTGATATAAACAGAATAATAGGATCAACATTTAGAAATATTCTCTCTTAAAAAGGACAACCCCCGCGCTAGGAACATATCCTGTGTCGCTGGGAACTTTAATCAAAGGGACACAAAAAAAACATCCAGACTCAGTACTACAATTTGTGGATCACACAAAGTGTTGTCATTCCATTGCGGGGATCGAACTCACAACACTCGGCGCAGTGAGAAGCGGAATTTGATTGAAATCGAATCATAATATATAAATTCCAAACGGATTTATTTACTTCGTGGTAAGACACTCCTCTTATAAGGTTTTTTTTTAATTTGACGATAATATTCCTCTTCTATTTCAATTCATATTCAATTTCCGTGTTTTGACGGGATAATACTACAGGGTGTCACCACCCCTATTCATCCCGTGGGTGTTGTAAGAGCCGACTAAGGAAGTAAACTACGCAGGAACAGCACTGCAAAGAGAAGAAAAACTTGAAACAAAGCCCATACCAACCCGTCTGGCCAGCGTGGTATAGTAGGCCAAAACCTCCTTTCTAAGGATAGGCCTATGTCCAGCAGTGGCTGTTGATGATACAACTTACTACAATTTATCCTGAAAAAGACGTATTGACACTTTTTCAAATTTAATTGTAATTAAAATATAATGACGTATCGTAGCGTGTTGTAAGCTAAAGCTGTCTAAACACCAGATGTATGATTTGTGGTCACTGGTCAGAACATAAATATCATATCTTACAACCAAATTGATTCATGGTTGTGCAATTTTCTAGTTCCGATGACGACTTTTTAAATTAAACGTTTAGACGATATTTTAAGTAAATAATCTGTTACTACCAAATATATTTCGGTTTATTTTTCACTACGGCGGTTGTAAATAATTATTCTGGCTACAGAACTTCCCGCAGAAATTTACTCAGATCAGTAGATCCTGTGGCAGGAAACAGGATGATGTTAGAATAATTTTTAAAGTTGTAACCTTCGATTATGATCGAAGATTGTAACACACCTTGTTGTTCTATACGTCTTCTATGTGTATAAACGTGATTGGGCTCCCCGCCCCGTCGTCTACCGCCGTAAATGACCCGAGGTACGTCACCAGGGATTTCCTTTCTAGGGTACACCTGGTTCCCCGACTACTGGTACCTGAGACGGCTTCCGGTTTTAGGCGGTTCGAGTCCGACATTGCTACCGGTAAGTGGTTTCCGAGGGGATTTCCCCACAGAAAAAACTAGGTGCAATTTCTGTAGCTGTTTCCATATTATTTCAAAATGTATAATCTAATGTATAATAAATCAAAAATATCGGTCTTCTATTCCTCTGCTACGCATTTTTGAGTTCCTGACTGCACGGATGGCGGAGTGGTTTAAGCGGTCTTCACGCCGAGTGTTGTGGGTTCAAACCCCACATGGGACGACACTTTGTGTGATCCACAAATTGTTGTTCTGAGTCTGGGTGTTCTTTGTGTCCGTTTCATGTATGTTTGTAAAGTCCCCCGCGACACAGGATATATATATTCCTAATGCGGGAGTTGTCTTTGAAAAAAAAAAAAAAACAAAACTTTACACGTTACTCTGTGCGCAAAATTTACTTAGTAAGAAAAGGTTCAAAGAATTTTCTTTACATCTCATTCAATAATAATAATATTTTCCAACATCTGACACACAACGCTATTTAGTTTCAAACTAAGCATAGTTTGTACTATGAAAGCTAGATTGACTGATAGAATACTTATATACTTACTTTTTTTGTAAATACACATATACATACAGAATATACATAGAAAACACTCAAACACCGAAGAATATATTTGAAAATCATACAAACATTTAGTCCGAGCCGAAATAGATTTATAGATAATATATTGCAGCTTCTAATCTATGAATTTCGATCTCAAAACAACAAAATAATAAAAATTAAACTGTGTAATTTACCTATAATATTTGCTGTCATAAACACCACAAAAAAGTATTCCCAAATTTAGTTTTAATGTGAGACTGTGGGTATACTCTATTTACATACGAAACCAATTAAAAATCCAACATTTTGATATAAAAATAATGTTTGAAGATAACGGATATAGATTGTTTACATGTTACAGGTGTAATGAAATCATTGCAGGAAGTGTTTACACGTTCAGTGTGTTTACACGACGTTCCTTTGCCGCCCACCGACTGTTTGATCAAGCGTTACTTACCCCGCTTTTTATAAACGCTTTTATTATACCGCCACTGTTCCTTTAATAGTTTACAAAGTATTTTGGTTTGGTATCTTAAAATAAGTTCATGTAAAATTCAGGAGATTCTGAATATTAACGTGTGGTTTCTAAATAGCGATTACATTTAAGAATGTAATTTTGTTATGTAAGGACTGCTCGGTGGCGTTGTGGTTTAAGTCACCTTACCGCTTCGTGCTGCGCTGAGTGTTGTTGTAGGTTCGATCTCAACATGGGACGACACTATGTGTGCGCCACAAATTGTTGTTGTGAGTCTGGGTGTAGGTAGGATCTGAGCTGGCTGTTCGTCCGATACATGTATGATTGTTAATTTCCCCGCGACACAGGGTATATTCAGTTGTTGAGTTGAAAAATAATAATAATTGCCTGACGATTCATTTTTAGGGTTCCATACCTCAAAAGGTAAAAAATGAACCCTTATATTATCACTCTCTTGTCCGTCTGTCTGTCCGTGTGTCACCACCGATTTTCTCAGGAACGGGTTTACCTAGCAAGTTGAAATTTATACCAGATACTGAGGTCTATGGTCCCTATTAGGTGTATAAAAATCAAGGTCCTGAGTCAACACGATAAAAAAGATATGGGCAAATTTATATTTTCGCGAAATCTTGTAAATACCAAAATTTACCTTAAATTTTAACTTTTTTTTTTGAATTTTCTCTTTACTTGTGCTATAAGACCTTGTTTTTAACCAAAATTGTCAATTCTAGGTCAACCGGAAGTACCCTATAGGTTTTGGGTCGAAAATCTATATGGTAGTTCCCGTTGACCTAGAATCACAAAATTTAATTTAAAAGCAGCACAAAAAAAATAAAAAATTAAGGTAAATTTTGGTACTTACACGTCTTCGCGAAAATCTCGGCGCTCGAGTTCGACTCGCACTTGACAGGTTTTTAATATGTTACAGGGGCGAATTGAAAAACCTCCTTCCTAAGGAGAGGCCTATGTCCAGCAGTGGACTAGTAAAGGCTGTTGATAATGACAGGGGCGAATGAATAGACGAATCACCTGATGGTAAAGGGCACAAGGACACATGCAACTCGAAAGACAATATAATATACGTTGCGGTCCATTAAGTGTCTATTAAGAATGTACTCCTTTTTGCAGAATAATCATATAAGTGCGATTCAAATTAATCAAGTATTGAAGCGCGTGTTAATCCTGTTAGATTGTCGTTGTATACTTATAAGGTTTGAAATAAGAAGTAAAAGAGCGTATAATTCAATATTGTTATTACGCAGCACTGCCCAGGTATCAGAGAAACCATACGATATGCCATTATCATAATCCGAGAGGTTTTTATTCAAATTTTCGTTTTTGTTGAACGAGCTTTGAATCTTCATATTTTTATTTTGCTGCTGGATATAGCCCTCTTCTTAAAAAGAAGGTTTTTGCCGACTATATCGCTGGCCAGACGGGTATAGGGTTTGTGTCAAGTTTTCCTTCTCTTCACAGTGCTGTAATCCTGCGTAGTTTGATCCCTTAGTCGTCTCTTACGACACCCACGGGATGAATAGGGGTGTTGACATTCCGTATTCTTAATCCGTCACCACACGGGCATTTTTTTTATTTAGGAAACAATCAAATCAAATCAA
This sequence comes from Arctia plantaginis, assembly GCA_902825455.1. Lineage (NCBI taxonomy): Eukaryota > Metazoa > Arthropoda > Insecta > Lepidoptera > Erebidae > Arctia > Arctia plantaginis. The sequence goes on along the minus strand of CADEBD010000299.1, from coordinate 1,864,758 downwards.
ATCAAATTTATTTTTGCAGAAAACACTGTTACAATGGTTTTATAAATACATAGTTATGTTTCAAGTGATTCTACCTTAAGGCATGCAAAATATATACAATTATTACTTACTAAAATTAAAATCGACATCGAAGTATTTAAATCAAATTAGATTACAGCATTTAAGTATTAAAAATGAATGTAATGTCCTTATTAAAATTACAATGATAAATATTAGTTATTTATTTAATAATAATTAGATTAGTTCTATGTCACTAACTGAATTATTATGTATTAACAAATTAATTACATTCAAAAGACACACAAAAGGTCTCAGGATTGGAAAGATCATCGTTCAGATAGTCATTCAACTTATAATAACACTTATTAACTAAAAGGGTCTTTAAATGTTTCTTAAATAAAGTAGTATTCATTGCCCTTATTTCTTTAGGTAATTTATTGAAAATTTCCGGAGCCATGTGAAACACACTTTTGTGCATTAAAGTGGTATAGGTTCGGCGCATACAGAGGCGAAATTGGTCACGTTGTCGCGTATTATAGACTTCTGAGGCTAATGTAAATAACTTTTGATTTAACTTAACAAATATTGAGACCTCATAAATATACAGGCTTGGGAGAGTTAGAATTTTGTACTCTTTGAAGAATGGTTTACAGGTTTCGATTATTTGAAGCCCAAACATAGCCCTTATGCACCGTTTTTGTGCCTTAAAAATTAAATCAATGTCTGTCGAATTTCCCCAAAAAACCACACCATACCTCAGGACTGAAGCAACTAGACCATGATATGCAGTTAACAAGGTACTAACACTTGAAATTTGTTTTAATTCATGTAGCGCGTACACTGATTTATAAATTTTTTTGCACAGTTCTAATTCTAATTCAATATGAACTAAATACAAATTTAACTGATAATATTTGTGTTTAGTTCTGTATTGTAACTGCAACTGTAAATTAAAATTATTCCTTGTGCCCAATGAGCCCAAAAGTGAGCTATCCTTTAAGTACTTCTGCTCAAGTCATGGACTCGCTATAAAATGGTAATAAATGCATCTTTGTACCACGACCATCGTGGTCCCCAGCAACAGACTTCACCACGATCCCTCAGTCGGGTCTTACGACACGAATGATTAATTTTTATGTATTTATAAAAATATTAGATTACGTAACTCCTTTTTATAGAATAGAGGGGACAAACGAGCAAACGGGTCATCGATGACGAATAATTAGTGCCGCTCGTGGACACCTGGTACGCAAGAGACACAAGTGCTTTGCCACTCTTTAAACATCCACACAGAGTTAGATGAAGGAGGCTTGGTTCTCCAAAGTCCTCCACAACACAGGATACTAGCGGTCACTTTACCGCTTCCTACTGAGTGTTGTGGCTTCGATCTCCATATAGAACCACACACACAAAACGATTCACAAATTGTTGTTCTGAGTCTGGGTGTACAGTTCTCGAGGGACTTTACAAAAAGTCCCTTGAAATCCTAGTGCTGGAGTTGCCTTTGGAAAAAAGACTACATTTTCATAAATTCAACGAACAAAAATTAGAAGTTAAACATACCGACTTAATATCACAAATAACACGTAAATCAAAATACTGTGTGCGTGTTATTGTATATCGGTATGTAATGATATGTGTTGTACAACAATCTTCAGTTCATACTGTAGTGGATCTCGCGGAGTGGATGGTCTGGCCGCGAATATGAAAATATACAAGCAGTACGTAAATAACGCTAGACCACTTCAAACGAAGTGCGCCGAGGTGCTCATGCGCATTTTATGAGTGAGAGCGATTAACAGAGATTGAAAAACTTCAAAACAGCATTGATTGGTCATGAATTTTCTGCTTCTTCCTCAGCCCTTTCTGGACTATCTGGATCTCTCCCTAAATCTTCCAAGATTTTTTGTCTGCGGCCTTAGTTTTCCAGTCTTGTTCATGAATATAGGTGGTATAAAAACTTATGTTTTTTTCAGGTTATGAATACTGAATACGAATTTATTTAAAACGAAACGGAAGCGGATGGTTACTCGTACATGGGTTTACCGAGGCAGATACAATATTATCTGATGACATTCATTTTATTTAATGAAATTTACATTGACTAAATAACCTGTTCCTGGGACTTAATAATATTTTAAAACAACAATACTTTAAATTATATTTAAGAAAATAATTGAATAATTTTCCAATCATTGTTAACTAATGTTATGAAATTAATTGACATTAAGGAATCTTATTTAAAAGGAAAAACGCATTAGGAATATATCCTGTGTCGTGGGGGACCTTACAAACTTACATGAAACGGACACAAAGAACACCCAGACTCAGAACAACAATTTGTGGATCACACAAAGTGTCGTCCCATCTGGGGATCGAACCCGCAATACTCAGCGTAGTAGGAAGCGGCATGGCGACCGCTTAAACCACTACGCCATCAGTAGTTATATCCCAATCAGAGACTACGCTAAAGTATTATAACATAAAAAAATTAAAGGAAATTGTCTCATCTCTAAACCAAAACACTTGTATTAAGAATTGGCAAAAACGATTAAAAAATTCTCTAACAAAATGTTATTTTCTAAAATGTAGTCAAATAAAACATGACTCGTTATCGCCTGTGCTTTGGACCACGTCTGACATGGAAGCAGAACGGTTTTGTTTACACACAATATCGCTCATTGGGCCAAACCGAACGAATGTTGTAATAAACACCAGCCCCATACCACCAATGCTACGTCCAATACAACAACCAACATTGGACACAAAGCCAGTCAGTATACAAATCTACGTGATTACAATTATTAGTCATGAAACCTCAGAAAATATAAATTCTACAAACTTGATAATTGATCGATAGATTCCTCATAAAAAGTAAATTTTTGGTACGAAAGGTCACTTGACAATACCAACCTTAAATTGCCAAAAAAACAGTAAATAAAAGACAAAGATATTAAAATGTGCATCCATACGATGACTCAAGGGAGTCAAACCAGAAACAGAAAAAGGAGAATGTCCATTTGTCATACATCGTTGTGCCCAAATTCTGATGAACCGTTACCAGTTCCAAACTGGTGTCATTAGCTAGTGTATTTGACAAAACAGAGATTGTTGCTATTGTGTGTGTGTTTGTCTACGACTTTAAAGTCTACATAAAAGACGATTTTTGAATTTGAATTTAGGTAACAATCAATCATCATCATAAACAGCATTTAACAGTCCACTGCTGGACATAGGCCTCTCCATAGAAAGGGGGTTATGGCCTACTATACTACGCTGGCCAGTCGGGTTGGTGTAGGGTTTGTTTCAAGTTTTCCTTCTCTTTGCAGTACTGTTGTCCTGTGTAGTTTGCTTCCTTAGTCGGCTCTTACGACAAAAAATACGGAGTCTTTTAATAAGTCACCACACGGATACAAAACCTAATGAAAAATCTAATTTATGAATAAGAAATTACACCGAACCATAGAATGTCACAAGACATGCTCTGATACCTCATCAGATATAAGGACAGAAAGTTCAGTGACATCAAGAAGTTTCTTCTTCGATTTTATTCGATGTGTTCCTTACATGTTTAAACATATACACAGACATATTACTAATGAATTTCTTCGCTGACAGTATTGTAAATTGCAGCAAAGGAAAAACTCTAAGATTTGTGTACCTTAATCTGTAGAAAATCTATTCTGAATGAAGATTCAGCATCAGTGTTTCCTAGAACCATCTTAACACCAACACGTTCCCAACATTGGCTATTGGTGAACACGAGTGGTTTTGTTTAATAGCAAACACAGGCGGGCCGGGAGCGTAAACATCGGCTACATCAAAGAGCAACCACACATTGCGCACGCACCGTCTTGATCATTTATATCTTGATCTTAAAGGATTTTACGTGATTATTTTGTAAGTATAATACTATGAGAATGTGCTGATAGAGTAAACCCTAGCAGTTAGCTTTTCTTTTCAAATAAGTGCCTTGAATTTCAGTTTTTATGTTATTTTCTTGTTTCTTAAAACAACATAAAACCTGGAAAAGATTAAGTCTGCTTGGTCTGAAATTAGTATATAGTTTTTTTTTAGCACTTTAGGTGTTATCATCAACATTCTTAAATAGTCCACTGCTGGACATAGGCCTCTTCAAGTTTCTGCAGAGTTTGCTGCCTTAGTCGACTCTTACGACACCCACGGGATAAATAGGGGTAAGTGACACTCCGTGTTCTTAATCCGTCACAACACGGACAGGTGTTAAGTTAGAAAAATGCAGGAGAGAGATGCCTTGGCACAAATGGCACTTGCGTTGGCTCGACCGCAGTGACACCACGGCCTCACAGAAAACCGGTGTTAAGCACTTCTTTCATTGCAGTTCACCAAGTGTGATTACTTTAGGTCCCTCCTAATTCTGGTACGTCGTTCAAAGCACTGAGCAAAGCAAAGCTATTCCTGCAACTCAAGAGCCTTGTAGGAATAAATAATAATTAAATGTTCACACTTTTCTTACACGGCCATCTGAACCCAAACTAGGCAGAGCCTGCACAATTATAACCAGAATACTGATAAACATACTTACATATTTCTAAATACATACATATTATAGATAAAGTACCCCAGACACAGAACAAATGACCGTACTCATCACACAATTATTTGTCCTGGGTGGGAATCGAACCTACGACTTTCTGCGTAGCAGTCGGAGTCACTAACCACTAGACCAACAGGCCAGTCAGGAATAAGCGACGGTAGTCACTTACCATCAAGTCATCCTTGACGGGTCTGTTGGTCTAGTGGTTAGTGAACCTGACTGCTAAACCGGAGGTCGTGGGTTTGATTCCCACCCAGGACAAATATTGTGTGATGAGCACGGTCATTTGTTCTGTGTCTGGGTGTAATTTATCTATAATATGTATGTATTTAGAAATATATAAGTATGTTTATCAGCGGTCTGGTTACCATAGTACAGGCTCTGCCTAGTTTGGGATCAGACGGCCGTGTGTGAGTGTGTAAAAAAAAAAATCCTGCTCGTTGGCCTTCCATACCAAAAAAGGGCTAGTTCTGTTGATAATAATAAGAATTAGGCATTGAACAGAAGCGAAACGATCAAGATCATAAATCCACACTCATGCGCACATCGGCTGATTGATCAAAACGTCTTTGATCTTTTGGATCACGTGCCCTTTACTTATATTACTTACATTTTTACTAGCATTAAGGCTTAAGATAACATTTTACTGTAATCAAAAACCAGTCCAATTTCTTTGATATAAGGTTGAATATAAATTAATACAAATACAACTTGATTCATTTTCTTATGTTATACTTTGCAATTATTTCATTTCCAAAAGGTATTATAGACCCAAACGTAACCATTTGGAGACTGATTTAATACTGAGAAACTTAAGGTATAATATCGTCCGTTCGGTTCATCATCTTACAACTTTTTTATTAATGATGGGATCTTGTGTGATGTGTCAAAACGGTGATGAGTAGCAGGCGCTAGATGTAAATACTTACACGTGGTGGTCTCCTCTCGACTCCATTACCTAGAAGCACGAATTGACCCGAAAACGATTTGAATTGGAACCGATAGAGCTTTGAGTCAGTAGATTTTGGTTAATAATTGCTTATTACTACCACCTATCCACGAAATTTCATTTTTCATTTAAACAAAAAAATAACACGTCTTTGTGCCTGTAAGGATGGACAGAGGGATGTTTAAAGCTCACATTTAGCCAAGTATTTTACCTTCAACTGGGAACATATATTAGTAAACAAATATGCTTACATTTCTTCAAATAGATTGATATTATTTGCGATAATTTAACAGTCTACCGGTTATACTAACTTTTAAACTTTCGCGTTCCATGATAATTAATATTATTTAACGGCCTGTGACCACGGCCGGTGCAACCTGGTCGAAACGTCAGGCAAACCAGAGGTATGTAATACCCTAAATAAGAGATCGCGTTAATTCCCGTTAAATAATATTAATAGTCTACCGGTTCATCCGAGCCAGATACCGTATGTTCGATTCCCACCCAGGACCAATAATTTTGTGTTTGGGTGCTATTTATCAATTATATGTATGTATTTAAAAATGTATCAGCAGGTTTTATTTTATTTATGGTATAAGGGGGCAAACAAGCAGACGGGTTACCTGATGGTAAGCAACTACCGCCGCCAATGGACACCTGCAACTCAAAAGTCACAAGTGCGTTGCTGCCCTTAGAGTCCCTCCCGCTCGAGTCAGCGAAAGGGAGGATTTGGGCTCTCTCACTCAGTGAAAGGCAACGAAAGAATTACTTACCACCGGTAATTTATCAGGTTACAGTACAGGCTCTGACTGGTCTGGGATCAGGAGGCCGCGTGCAAGATGGTACGAGGTTATTATATTCCTAAAATATCTCAAGCTTGACCTTGACTTAACAGGATCAGTGTCCGAGATCGTTGGTAACATAAAGGGGTTACAGGAATTTTTCGGGGAGTAAGGTTGGCTCAATTAGTTCATACCTATTATTATTCGTTGCCCAAGACATGGCTTGATATTCTAATACAGTTTGACTTTTCCTGGGACTTCCCAAGTGACATTATTCGGTTTGTTCGTGGATTACTGTTGTTGAACCTGGTGAACAAGAGTTATAGTAGTGGGCGTGTGGGAGGGATTACTCCAATACCTACCAACGTAAAATACGTGCTGTGAAGTTAAGTTTACACGGCCTGTTTGCCGCAACTTTACGTAAACCAAACTTTACGCAAACCAAAACATACTAAGATTATTATTTTTTCTAGAAAGTTCCAGAAATTCAAGAGAGAAAGAAACGGAATATTGTATTTATTTAAACTACCATAGTCATTCTCACTTGATAAGTTATTATAAACGGGATATTTCAGCACTGCTGCAAGCTTCATAATGACGGATGAATTGTTCCACCATGATCATGGCGCTTGCAAAATAGTAAATCCGTTAATAATAACTTATCAAGTAAGAGCCTAAGTTAAATCCGTCAGCTGTCTTACCTAGTAAAGTTCAAAAACCTCTAATTAACAATGACCAGTCTGAGAATGAACCGCCGCCCACCGCGATACCGAGTTGTTACCAGCGCGCCATTTAACCTAATTACCACAATTATACGGTGCACCAACTTCCTCGTTAACTACCAAGGAAGTGGTAACTGTTGTGTGTATATTTCTTGAGCTTGGGGACCACCCTCCTTTATCCTGTGGTATCCTATTACATCCAGATTATTTGATCGACTCATTTAGAGTACTTATAGAAAACCTTTACAAAGTAAGGCATTTTCTGTAAAAGTGATGAGTATAGTCATCAATATTACTTATGAGTGCTTTGAATCTTACTCAATTTTTTTTATCACATTCACACAATGCCATCTAGTCCCAAACTAAGCAGAGCTTGTACTATGGGTACTAGACAACTGATATAAATACATATATTTTTTTTTTGTAAATACATACTTATTATACTATAAGATTCCTAATAATATAAAAGAATGTGGCAACATCTATGTCTTTAAATATGAATTGTTCTAATTTCTCATAGAAAACGAAGAGAAGATGGACGTGAAGAGATAATAGACAGTCAGGCACACTTTCAAATTTAAAATATTGGTATGGATTGTTTTAATATTCACTTCAGTCGTGGATTCATTTCAGTTTTTATGTCGCATAGCGCAACAGGAATCTTTTCCTGTTGAATACAGTCTGTTATCCAAAGGAAAACCTCTTAGTTTGAGGTCTAACATTTTATCGTTGACACCTTTCATGAACACAGATAGATTAATTCGAGTAGGAGGCCGCTTGGATGCTTCAGCTATTGCATTTGATAGCAAACATCCCATCTTACTACATTCATCCCATCATCTCACCAAACTTATCTTTGAAAGGGAACATTTACTTAAGTTACATGCTGGTCCGCAACTTCTCTTGGCTAGCGTTAGGCAATACATATGGCCGATCAATGGTCGACACCTGGCTAGGAGGACCGCACACAATTGTGTCAAATGCAGAAGGGTACAAGGCAAATCTTTATTACCCATTATGGGGAACTTGCCCTCTCAGCGCGTTACGGTGGATTTCCCATTTATAAGTGTTGGCATAGACTTTGCAGGACCGTTTTTTATTTTAAACAAAAGGGGTCGTGGATCCAGGATTATAAAATGTTATTTATGCATTTTCGTTTGTATTTACCTCATGTTTGTATATAATATCTTTGGTGCACCAAAAAACCCACATTCGCATTTGCAGTTGGGGGTAAGTATTGAATATAGCTATTCAATTATGTTTGTGTGAACATACAGACGTTGGATACAAAATCAGTCACACTTAACAAAATTAGACAAAATCAAGTAAATAGTACACAAACATCCCGCATAATAAAATCAAATGACCCACTGTTTAGAAACGTTACGAACTGGGAATCCAGCCGCCATTTGTAACAATTCTAACAATTTTTGTGAATTAATATTTTGTGTCAATAGATTTTATTACATTAAGGGTTGTGTACACCATAGTGTACTAGAATAGCGTTATTTTCTATAAGACAATTACAACATTTGAAATCTAAATAATTGAGGAAACTAGTCATCATCATCAGCCTATAACAGTCCACTGCTGGACATAGGCCTCTCCCATTGCGCGCCATTTAGATCGATTTTAGGCTTCTCGCATCCAGCTCCTGCCAGCCGTCTTGCGCAAATCGTCACGCCACCTGGCCTACACTACGTTTGCCGAGACGCGGTCTCCACTCAAGAACTCGTTTTCCCCTACGGTTGTCGGTTCTGCTGCTAATATAGCCAGCCCACTGCCACTTCAGCTTGCTAATACGGTAAATACACACTTAATTAATCCACATATAAAAATCTAAAGTTGGTTTGTGTACGCTTCAAAAACTCAAAAAGTTCTGTACCGATTGAGTTAACATTTTGACACGATATACCTATTACAACAAGGCTTAAATGTGGTTTTTATCTATTTTTTGCAACCACCAACCAACTTCGCTGTGTGCAATTGTATCAAAGAAATGTATCTATAAATTGCTTGTGTATTAATGAATTCTTCTTTATAGAAATTAACAAACTACACTATTATTTTTTAAGTAAATTTGATGCGTTTATATAGTTTAAAAATATGGTGTACTCATCAATGTGGCTAGAACGTTGCCCAGTCCTGACTGCTATTGTTTTGTGGCGACTTTCACATGCAATGCAATTCATGCAATGAAACAAAAACATGGTTCAGTAACATTTAACGAAGACACATCGAACCACGAAGTTACTACTTATCCTTCATAGCGAAATAATAGTATATAGGTTTACCCATACTAATATAATAAATGCGAAAGTGTGTCTGTCTATCTGTCTGTTACCTCTTCAAGCTCAAACTTCTTAACCAAATTCGATTAAATTTGGTATAGATCTCTTTACCAAATTTATATTTTGAGTCCTGGAAAAGGACATAGGATAGTTTTTATCCCAGAAATCATCTGTTAAGGGTGTTAAAAGGGAGGTGGAAGTTTTTATGGGGAATCGATAACCGCTGAACCGATTTACATGAAATTTGGTATGGAAATACCTAGTTTGATTCTTGAGGAAGGACATGGGCCACTATTTACCAAAATAATGGACATACGTGCGGGCGGAGCCGCGGGCGAAAGCTAATAATATATATAATATATTCTACCACATTCACACAATGCCATCTAGTCCCAAACTAAGCAGAGCTTGTACTATTAGTACTAGACAACTGATATAAATACATATATACTTTTTTTTTGTAAATACATACATATTATACATAAAAAGACCCAGACCAAATCAAACATCAAATGTTCATGCACACAAATGTTTGACTTGAGCGGGAATCGAACCCGCGACCTTTGGAATAGCAGTCCGTTACACAAACCACTACGCCATCCAGTCGTCGAATACATATATATATATATCTATATATATATTGTAACAGTTTTTTTTGTACATTTGTAATGCGTAGGGTCTTGTTAAAAGCTACATCTATTAGCCGCGTTGCATTGTTGTTGATTTATCTAAGGTAGTTTATAACTACAGTTTTGATCTTCTGTGTTCACTGATGTTAAATGTCAAAGTAAAATGTTGAAGAGGGGTTATTTTCTGGAAGCTTCGTTAACCGAAGATATATAAGTCCGGCTTTCTACCACGAGAGACACTGCTATCTCGTGTCTTCCAACCTTAAATAGTGTTTTGATTGTCGTGTAATTTGAATTTCGTAATATGTAGTCTGTTTAAATCTACCCACTAAAGTGGTAAGTATTGTCTAAATTCTTCTTAAACCTATTTGTTTCTGGAACCTGATTAATTATATGAGTGCTAATCCATTCGTAGGGTCCCAGATTTCGGGGTCAAGACGGTCAGTCTCAGACGGCGTGCTTGCTCTTTTGTGGCCTTCTGGTACAGACTCAAGTTTCTCGGTACCCTCTGGCAAAGCTGGTGATTGCGTGGCTCACGACGCAAGCGGACAGCCGTACCCAAGAGTTACGTACTTAAACTTATAATTGCAAATTGTTAAACTTTTATCCATATCTAATATAAATAGCCGACTCGGGCGGAAGAGGAAGTAACCTCCTGGAGGGACGACGAGGTGGCACCGAGCACCATCAGCTCGGCTCTAACGCGCTCCGCTGCAGTTTTTTTTCTTTTTCTTTTTCTTGTACCCACACTGATTAATTTATTTAATTTCTTATTGTAAATTTGAACTACTTTTTTTGAAATATACATGTATGTATAACTGAGGTGTAAGTTGTTTTCCTCTAAAGAGTCCCATAGGTTTCCCACACGCACACACTTTTATTCTCATATAAGGCGCCCTGAGGTAATCTCTTGAATCTCTCCACTGGGTCAGCCGGTGAGTAGTCCGCCTGAGAAGAAAAGCGGTTACAATATATACTCGTATATATATTAATGCCAAAACCAACCAACCTCAACACGATCACTTCGTCTGGTTATAGGATCCTCCCTTAGTGTTGGAAGGACATAACGCCCGTTCTTCAACAGCGTACATACTAAAATTTATATTGTTTGCTAAACTATCACGCCTCCAGTACTAAACTGATCATTTAATTTTTTAAACTTTGCCTACATGTACTTAGTTCACTTTAATTCGGAACAAAGATACTGTTGGGATAGAAAAATAACTAGCAGCGGGCAAAAAAACGTTAAATATAAACTATTCTCTGTGTCCACAGCTTAACATCATTACTAACAACAAGATACAATAAAATTGTTGTAGATTCCGGTAAAGGCGCAGTGTACGGAGGCATGCGGGAGGTCAGAGGCCGGCGTCCGGCGGGACATCAATACAAATTATTTTATTATGAGAAGTAACGTGCGCCTGTCAACAATTTCTTCTGTCACCAACACTATTGTGTTAGATTTACTTTTATTTTTCGACTTTTGGTTTTTAAACTCGGGGAAGTTTGGTTAAGTATTGCGAAGCAGGAAAACATATCAGCTACGGTCGATTTTGAAAGAAGCTCATCATCTAAGCTGTTATGTGATTTTTAAATGCAAATCTGTCTTTTTATATTATTTTTTTTGAAATATATAGAAGCAGTATAGATTGTTATACATAGTTATGACAAATAGTTATGGTCATGAATATTCATGTCATATTTTATCATATTATATCGTCACTTATCATTATGAAATTGACTGCATGGATGGCGTAGTGGTTTAAGTAGTCGCCACGCCGCTTCCTACTGCGCTGTGTTGTGGGTTCGATCCTCACATGAGACGACACTCTGTCTGATCCACAGATTGTCTTTCTGAGTCTGGGTGTTCTTTGTGTCCGTTTCATGTATGTTTGTAAAGTCCCCCGCGACACAGGATATATTCCTAAAGAGAAATTGTCTTTTAAAAAAAAAAACAATATAAAACAAATATTTAAAAAAAAAAGTCTGTGATGCCAAAAAAAGGTTTAAGATTTTTTGAAAGTCGGGTCATACAGCTACCATATGTCACCTTTCCCATTTATCCCGTAAGTATCGTGAAAGCCGATTAATCGAGCAAAATACACAGAACTACAGCACTACATAGAGAAGAAAATCTTGAAATAAACCTTATACCAACCCGACTGGCCAGTGTGGTGTAGTAGGCCAAAACCTCCTTTCTAAGGAGAGGCCTATGTATAGCAGTGGACTAATAAAGGTTATTGATGTGATGTGTGTGTTGTGTGGAGATTGAATGGACAGCAGCTTGGAGAAGAAGCCTGCTGTCTTTATGACACCGGTTTGTAGGGTAGGGTTTGTTTCAAGTTTTCCTTCTTTTTGCAGTTCTGTTGTTTTATGTAGTTTGCCCCCTTGGTCAGCTCTTACGACACCCACGGAATGAATAGGATTGGTGACACTCCGTATTCTTAATCAATAACCACAAGGAGAATTACATTACAAAAATTAAATTCTGATTCAGTACTGACATCTACAAGACAGACACGGTCCATTCTCAGAGTCATACGGGCACATTGCCCTCCAATTGCCGACCACCGACAATGGCCCTATTCTTGTCCTCACAATGACCAATATATGCGCATTGTGAACAAATTATATTAACGAGATTAAGCTATTGTAACACAAGTATACTGTATTTGTATATATTTGGTAATAACATCCTGTATAAATGTGTTGTTTGGTTTTTCTTTGAGCTTAATTGACATATTTCTTACTTACGTGTATATATCTTTAAAAAAAAAATCGGTTGTCTGTAAAGTCGGTTTACTGACGATAGTTGAACGTGACAACGTCATAAGAAAATACTAATGGAATGGTTGCATTTTTCAAAAGAAAATTTTAATTTTATTTGTTAGACAGATGTCGAACGCTGCCGAACGCGGAGGCTGATTGTGCCTCTTTGTCGCTCGTTCCGCGCTCTCGCTTGCACTTCAAGCCTTTAAATGGCACGCCTCAGAGCGAGGTAACGCCGCATGAGTCATGTTTTTTCGTGCGTGCAGGCGGCTCCATCGAATTATAAGACGTTGTCACGTCAAAAAGAAACTTAATCTCTAGTGCACCTAGTCAGACTGACTGTCCGCTTGTACGGATGGCGTAGTGGTTTAAGCTGTCGCCACGCCGCTCACTACTACGCTGAGTGTTGACGGTCCAATCCCCACATGGGACGACACTTTGTGTGAACCAAAAATTGCTTTTCTGAGTCTGGGTGTTTTCCTTGTGTCCGTTTCATGTATGTTTGTAAAGTCCCCCGCGACACAGGATATATTCCTAATGCGGGAGTTGTCTTTTTTAGAAAGAAAGAAAACAAAAATTAGTTTATTAATTTACGGACCGATACGACCTTCAAACCTTCAAGAAAAGAGCGCACTCCTTCTTCAAACACGCTTGTGACCCCTGAGTTGTAGGCGTTCATGGGCGGCGGAAGCCACTTTCCATCAGGTGACTCGTCTGCTCGTTTGCCCCCTCTATCATTAAAAGAAAACCTCAGTAATTTTGTAGCATTGCATAAATACAAACAAACATAGTACATTGATTTTTGTTTGTAATTGTGATAAATACTTTCAATTTTATATCAAATTCAGATATATTTTTGCATTAAATCTCTCTCATATAAACTTCCGTGCCCATCTTATTGCATCTCCTGCTTAAATACATTTCCTTCACATCAAAACTGGGCCAGTGATTTAGGTGTGAAAACCTGACAACCAGATATAAGGTCTCGCATTTATGATATTACTATAAATAACATGGCATATCAACTTAACAACCCAAAAAATAACTCTCAACAAACATTTGATTCAATTATATAATAACTTCAAATAAAATTTGTTATTGAACCATATATCACACACAAAAATTAAAAATAATTAATATAATGTTGATTTATGTCTTTAAAAATGCGATGTGATTGTTATTAATTGAGGATAGAAAGCGGTCACTGTGACCCGATCACTATAAACTATTTAACTGAAGATAGTGTGACCGGTGACCCTAAATTGTAAAGGGGTGCCTTTGATGAAGTGTGTTGTATGGTACGAGTAAGCGACAAGAGCGAGACAAGATTCCCTGTTTGTTTAAAATATATAAAGATAAAACCTAATTTATACAACAGGGTTTTAGCCGTCGGGTACGCCGTCATCGCGGCGGTAAGACCCGTTATGGAGGATTGGCTCGAGAGGTATCACGGGACCCTCTCGTACCGACTGACGCAAGTGATCACTGGGAAAGGATGTTTCGGGGATCACCTGTGTCTGATCCGCAAGGAGCCAACGCCTGAGTGTTACCACTGCGATGGTTCGTTTACACGGCGCTCCACACGCTGGCAGAATGCCCGGCGTGACCTCGTGGCGGCCATCGGAGTGGGAGTTCTCTCGCTCGATAACCTTATTGCGGTTATCGTGCGGAGTGAGAGTGCGTGAAACTCTGCCGTCTCCTTCTGCGAGCAAGTTATGCTTGCGAAGGAGATGGCAGAGCGGGACCGGGTGAGGTTTAGAACTCTCCCGGCCCGCCAGGCTCGGTAACGTGCCAGGTATCGCAGAACGACCTCCGTCCTCCACAAGCGCAGGCCTGGGGTGACAGGTGAGGCTATCTGTCACCCGAGCAGAAGCAGGCCGGGGTGACGGCGAGCGCGTTATGAAGCGGGCGCGCCCTTCCGGGAGCACAGAGCGAACATGGGGGTTCCCACACAGGGAGGGTCGTCTACCCGCCGTAGATGGCCCGAAGTACGTCGGGGCACCAGGGATTTCCTTTCTAGGGTACACCTGGCTCCCCGACTACTGTTACCTGAGACGGCGTGCGGTTTTAGTCGGTTCGAGTCCGACATTGCCACCGCACTTGCGCCGATTTTGCGCACAGAAAAAAGCCGTTTAGCCGTGGGAGAGCAACCGGTGTGATACCAGGGCCTCACCGAAAAAACCTGTACCTAAAACAATTCTTTCGTTGTTTTTTTTTTCGATTTCCGAGTTAGTGAGGTTACAAACACTCCTTCCCTCTAATTCTGGGAGGAAGGACTTAAAAGGCGGCAACTAGACATAGGATAAAATCACAGTGAACTATGATTCATTATTTGATTTTTTCTACGTAGATTAGCGTTGCTACTTACTCACGCGCTGTTGCCAATAAGCTGTTTTTAGACGATGCACAAATACCCTATTTTGCCTTATTAAGCTATTGCATAGCTTCTATCGAGGGCCTTGAGCGCGGGGACCGAATCCAGAAATTCCGTAACGAAAAAAAACCTCACGCTAAAAACAAAACAAAAAACAGTACCAAAATCAAATGCTGAACGTCAAAGGAAATTTCGTCAACATAATGCAGAAAAATCTTACATGGATATGTAATTTGATTTAATAATAATATTTTTTATTTATTTATTTAAAAACAAATTGTAATATATGCTTCAATATTTTTATTTAATAAAAGAAAAAAAATTGTTTTCTTATCGGTCACCACGCTCAAAAAGTGTAACTTGAATTAATATCAAAGAAAAAGAAATACTGCATAAATAAAATAAATAAATAATTATAATTGCATAAGTTGATACAAAATGCTATGCAATAGCTTTACCGCGGCAGTCCCCGAGTGCCACACGTCTTTTCAATTTTTTTAATTATAAAAAAATGTTTTTGTTATATATAGCTACCATACCTACATAATAATTAAAATAAATACTTGATTTACTGTTAAATAAGCAACATAGGGTCTTTATGCATAGTCTGAAAACAGTTTATTGGCAAAAACGCGTGAGTAAGCAGCAACCCTATGCTATGTAGAAAAAAAAACGAATGTTAACTGTGACTTTGTACCATGCCCAGCGACAAAGCATTTGTTAATCTTGAGTTCCGGAAAGGAAAGGGCCGATCCTTTTTTTTTTTTTTTTAAGTGTGGAAATCCCCTCGGACCGTCACCCCACCGGGGTTTGCGGCGGGGTGGTGTGTCGGACTCGGACCGACTAAAACCACACGGTGGGCCGATCCTCTGGTAACCCCACACACACTCTTTGAAAAGCAAAGAAACTTAACGTAGGTTTTCTGTAAGGCTGTAGTATTAATCCGGTATGCTATTATTTTTTAGAACCTATTTGTAATGATATATGTGTATAACCCGCCGTAAACACCAACTTAGTACCACATACACCACTATACAGTGTTTTGTTAGGCAGTAAAGCGGGCTTAAACCGATCCGTTCCGCTGACGGTGGCCACCGGTACAACCCATCGCTGTCGGTAGGGTTGAGTACAAACACACCATAAATATTATTTTTATTTGATACTAGCCATTGTTTGCGGTTTTGCTCGCGTGATTATTATTTCTAACTTTGACAATGACGAGCTGCCGTACAACCATTCGTTCTAAATGAGAGTTTTTACCTCCTTAAGGGGTAAAATTTCCAAAAATTATTTTCGCTTACAACACAAAAAGCATTAGCTGTGAAAAAGAGACTGTCAGATCCTGTACTCCTAGTAATATATGATGGATGATTTTGAAACTTGTTTATAAAGTAAAATCATCCTATTTTCATGTAATTATCATATTTTTAGAACTTTTCTAAAAGTAAATAAATTCTTCTCAAAGAATTCTTACAACTGCAATAACTAAACGTTAAAGTGTTGTATACAAAATGCATTACAATGTCTTCAAAACTTGCATTGCATAAAATATAAATTAGGTACATAAAAAACTATATGTTTTCATCGAGATCAATGAATTAGCTCACTGGTGAATTGAGCAGTTAAAAAAATTCCTTATTAATAATGTTAACTGTACAGTGTACAGATTAGACGAAATGATAATTATGATTTATGATTTATTTACGTGGCGTTGATAAGTACATGATATTTTTTTTTTTAATAATAATAACCTCACACATCTCACACAGGGCCGTCTGATCCCAAACTAGGCAGAGCCTGTGCTATGGTAACTAGACTGCTGATAAACATACTTATATATTTTTAAACACATACATATTATAGATAAATTACACCCAGACACAGAACAAATGACCGTGCTCATCACACAATATCTGTCCTGGGTGGGAATCGAACCCACGACCTCCCGGCTTAGCAGTCAGGGCCACTAACCACTAGACCAACAGGCCCGTCAAAATCAATTAATTTAAGGAAAGGTACTAATAACTTTTATTCATACGATTAGATTAATAGTGAAAACAATGTAAAAAAAGTCATTAAACTAATTTGACAGGGTATCATTTTATTGACAGATCAAAAAAATCATAAACGTATGATTTAAAAAAAAATCTATGTTAACTTGTTGACAGCAATGACAACTCATATGTGACAGCCAGCTGTTATTGGTATCGACTTCTAATGAATTTGAAACTACAAACTGAAATACCATTTGAACGCAAAGTTCTAAAAATCTGGTAATTAAAACTGTAATTGTTGATGATATTACCACCCAAATGAATACAACAATAATCCTTACCATGAGATACGCAAAACGCGGTACAAAAGACCCATACAGGCCTGCCATTGTCATTTCAAGTTTGTAGCCCCAGCGATTTAGGCTGAATGAGTGATGAGAATGATGAAATAATGGTACAGTGTGGTGAAAGAATGAATATGAGAGTACGACGTCAGTGAACTTCTAACGGTGCATAAATCAGAAATTGCTACTTTACAAAACAGTTGAATAACTATTCTACTGAAGGTGGAGTTAAGAAGTTGCCAACTTAATATTGGTAAAAAAAGAAGAATATAAATGTTATCTTCTAAGTTGTCAGCCCACTAAGTGTTTAACAGTGTGCAAACCAGCAGGCGGGTCACCTGATGGAAAATGACTAGCGCCGTCCATGAATGACTGCAACGCAGGAGTGACAAATGCGTAAAAAGGGGTAATAAAAACAGTAGCTGTCCGGGAGTGCCGACAGAAGTGAAATTTAACATTTTTTAATTATAACAGGCAAAAATATTGTTTTATTCGATTTGAAAAGTGCCGACATGAATATATATCTATATTGTACGTATACACATAATATATTTTTATATTATATATAGTTATATTATCAAAGTATTTCAACCCCAACTCAACTCTCGTGGAAACGGGCCATTATATGTAGATACATATATATAGAGGTGTCGGTAACGGTAACAGTGTCGTGAGTACAATGGTTTTTGTTCAATGCGACTATAGAAGTTTTCACTTCCACAAGTGTACAGGAGTTACAGTGGTGGGTGTGTGGAAGGGATTTGTCCCATAATAAAAAAAATGTACGCACTGGTATTTGGATACAGATACCGGTATTCCCGTAATATGCCGCTCTTTATCTATTAGCGCATTACAGGGTATCGTCCTTAGGGTTGTCGGCGAGTGCGGACAGTAATGGCTGCCAAACGGATGGCGTCGCGAGTTATTATAATTGCCGTGTTACTGCAGCACATGCGGGCGACTGTCGGTCAACGCAGGGGTCAACAACAGTTTTAGTTTGAGACTCAGTGTTCAAGCTTCTACAAAAAACTTTTATAGCGAGATATCATATCGTTGACGTTTAAACTATTGTATAGTATATGATTGTGATTACGGGAATAAACGCGCTCAGGATAAGTATTAAGTACATACCTTTGACATAACGGATACGGCGGAGGGAACGGATACCGCTGCACCAACCTGCCTGTGACCAACACCAGTACAACCTGGTCGAAACGTCAACCAATTCAAAGGAATATACTTAATAACTATCGTGAGCGCTCTTCTATCGATAATTTTTATTGTTTATTATCGCACCTCTTTGTATTCATATATTTTAACACAACCGTTTTGGATGTAAATTTTGAAAGTTTTTTTCCAAAATATTCTATTCAAATAACGAATCAAACAACCTCAACTACGAATATAATATGTGCAAACGGATTCATGATTTTGTCATAATGTGAAATCTCTGAAAACATTTTTCTGGTTTGTAAAATTATAAACTTTGTAAAAAATACAATAATAAAATCCTCAAAACCTTTCTAAGTATCTTCAACTCAGCTCACCCTTACTTTAAGTAGTAATTTCTCATTCGTAGTTCTCAATGAGAGAATCAAACTCGTTTTAAATCAATCAAAAGTCCAACGCCTTAACAACTTTACTTAGGTACTTAGTTACAAAGACGTATATATACTTATGTATACTTACGGGTAATAAAGCGATCAAGGAACTATTTATTATACCCTTGAATTAGCACAGGTCAGCCTGTTACCACGGCGAGTGCAACCTAGTCAAAAGTTCGGGCAATTTAAACTGCAATATAAATATACATACTCAATGCTAAATACTTTATTTCTTCCATAATATAAGTACATAGGTAAGTTGAAGTTTAAGTAGAAGTGGTAACAATTATGGACCCTGTCGGGCGCAGCACAGAGAGGAAGATAACACAATAAACATGTGTGGAGTAGATTGCTCGGTTTGTAATGAATTATTATTAATTACTAGGGATAAAATATTTGTTAATAATTTTAATATTTATTTAATAGTGTATAAAAGAAATAAAATTTATTTGTTATTTATTAAATTCAGTTATTATTTTAATTATTTGTATTTCAATTAATATTATTCTACATTACATTACACAACTATATACAGATGACTTTTTAACATTGACATTATTTTTTTGTTCAATAAAAAGTTGCCTACGGTAGCTCACCCCTGCTGTCGCTAAGTTTCTGCGTGTGGAGTGGAGGGCGACAACTAATCGCTATGAGTGCCTTTTGAAACCATTCAATTATGAATATTGACCAACAAAGAAATTCTCGTCGAAAATTATTTGATGTGGGGACCGTAGATATGTTGGTACAGTGTTGTGCAAAGTTTTAATTTAACTAGAAATCATTGAAAGATCCGACAGCGTTAAACTGTTAACTTAATAACTAACTTATAAAAGTTTACTAACTATTATGATTTTTATTATTTATTCTTAGGTACACAATATTTACATTTATTTAAAAAATACATTAAGGAATAGTGGGCACAGGGGCGAGCTTAACCCATAATTGAGTTCTCTTCCAGCAATCCTTAAAGAGTGAAGAGAGGATAGCACAACAAGAGAGAGTCGTGTGTACAGAGTAAATTTAAGAAAATATACAGAAATAGAACGCACACGTAAAATAAACGTAGTGTAGGACGCTCACAGGCCAGGTGGTGACGATTTGCCAAAACAGAGATTGTTGCTATTGTGTGTGTTGATCTATGACTTTAGAGTCTACATGGAAGACGATTTCAAACAATTTTGAAAATTTTATGAAATAAAGAAAGTTTGAGTTTGAGTTTGAGTTTGAGTTTGCGCAAGATGGCTGGCAGGAGCTGGATGCGAGAAGCCCAAAATCGATCTAAGTGGCGTGCAATTTGAGCGGCCTACGTCCAACAGTGGACTATTAAAGGCTGTTGATGTGATGTGAGCAATTTTGTTGTTTATTGTTTAAACGAACAGACGGCATTTGCCAGCGAATATTTGTTGTAATTGCTTTCATTTTCTCAAATTAGTCTAGTCTAGTCTATAAATCTAAGTATTAAAACGTGAAATTTGAAATATTAACAGGTTTCTTGAATTTCAATTTAGGTTTATTGTTTTTTTTTTTTCAAATAATTGATTGGATGTTGATTTTTGTAAAAGTTGTTATTGATTTATAGTAATTTAGGAAATAACGATAAATTGCAAAATATGTGACGTCACACTAGAGAGGGAGGATTCATAAAAATGTGACCAATTGTGACAAAGACGGAGCTGGGGGTCAAATACCATGAAATTCGTGTAACGCAATTTATAGATGACCCCATAGATCCATCTTTCTTCAATCATAATCTACCCTTGTATCCGTAAACATATAACTTTTTCTTTTCTTTACATCATAAACGTATCTTTCTATGTATTAACTAGTTAACGATTCACCATTTAATTTTCAAAGAATAAAATATTTAATACATTTGTATAAAGACAGAAATCTTTCCGTGTTCACGATTCAAGAATCTCATAGCGTAGATAAATGGTCGTGGGGACTCCCATCAGGGCCAATAACAATCAGTCCCGGAGCAAGTGGCTAGGGCTGCAATTACGCGAGTTAACCTTACCGAGAGGGCACATTATAATTTAATAATGTTTGTGTGTCTGTGTAAAGTTAACAGTGGACAGAGTTGTGTCAATGTCTGCGTTGATTCGTCTGAGAGTCTGATTAGATAGAAGTATTGTCTTTGATGTGAGTTTCTTTTTGAATATCGAATCTGTTTGTCCAGTGGTTAGTGACCTGGCTGCTGAGCCAGAAGTTCTGCTAAACCAGATTCCAGTCCCACCCAGAATAGATAATGGAGTGTTCAGGACGATCATTTGTTATGTATTTAGGTGTAATTTATCTAGGCCGGGATGGCGGCGAGCGCGTTGCGAAGCGCGCTCGCTTCCAGGGAGCACAGGGAACATGGGGTTCCCACACGGGGGGGGGGGGGGGTCGTCTACTCGTCTGTAGATGACCCGAGGTATGTCGGAACCAGAGACTTCCTTTCTAGGGTATACCTGGTTCCCCGGCTATTAGTACCCGAGACGGCGTGCGGTTTTAGTCGGTTCGAGTGCGACATGCCACCGACAGGTGGTATCCGAGGGGATTTCCGCATGGAAAAAAAACAAAGGTGTAATTTATCTATAATATGTATGTATTTGGAAAAATAAAAGTATGTTTATCAGCAGTCTAGTTTCCATAGTACCGGCTCAGGTTAGTTTGGGATGTGTGAGATGTGTGAGAATATTCTTATTATTATAAAGATACTAGCTGACCCGGCAAACGTTGTTTTGTCATATACATTATTTCTAGGAAATATTGAAAAACAAAATAGATGTTGGCCGATTCTCAGACCTATCCGATGTGCACACAAAATTTCATAATCATCGGTCCAGTCGTTTCGGAGGAGTACGGTAACAAACATTGTGACACGAGAATTTTATATATAAGATTATATTTGGCACAAGACCTTGTCGACATGTGGTATATGGATTCGGCATTGTGCCTATGGTTATCAGCCCATGGGTTGATAGTTAAAAGTCTCACCACTGAGCCTGTTCACCATGTATTTTTATTTTTTTTAAAAGACATCTGCCACCCAAAGAATATAATATCCTGTGACGCAGGGGACTTTGCAAAAATAACTTGTGGATCACACAAAGTGTTGTCCCGTGTGGGTATCGAACCCACTATACTCAGCGCAGTAGGAAGCGGCGCAGTGACCGCTTAGACCACTACGCCATCCGTGTATGTTCGCAATATTATTATACACAAAGTAATTGTACTTTTTGTTTAGGAGTCTGTGTTTAAGTTCAAGCAGACATCTTCTAAAACACTTTTTGCTCACAGATCAAACTAAATCGTTCTTACCTTCAAAATTACTGGACCCTTAATAATGCAACTTCGGTTGCAGACGATCAGATAGTGACGTTCTTGGGTGTAATTATCGTATCGCTCTGTTTTGGTGTCATATTACAAGTAATACTGGTATTACTTAAATATTTGTACAACAAATGCAGTAATCTGATACTTTATTCTAGTAATTACTGTCTAGGCGGGTAATTAAATTACAGGTAATTTGGTGCATGGGTGCTTCGGAGAGAAAGTTTACAAAAAGGAGCTGATTAAAAAAATTGTGTAAATTTTTGTATAAAAAAGGATTCAAATAATAATATTTTGCACTTTTGATATTATTAGGGACTAACTGTATCGATCATATCCGTGTGTGGTGACGGATTAAGAATACAGAGTGTCACCACCCCTATTCATCCCGTGGGTGTCGTAAGCGCCGACTAAGGAAGCAAACTACGCAGGACAACAGCACTGCAAAGAGAAGGAAAACTTGAAATAAACCCTATACCTACCCGTCTGGCCAGCGTCGAAACCTCCTTACTAAGGAGAGGCCTATGTTCAGCAGTGGACTAGTAAAGGCTGTTGATGATGATGATGAACTGTATCCATGACAGTCAATTTTTTTTACATTTTTACACCGTTAAAACTTTCTCTGGACTCTCAAGAATATTTTAAGACCTAAGTAAGTCAAATCAGTAAAGCGTTTCTCGAGTTGTAGTGTAGTGTAGTGTATACTAGCGTATATAAAGATACGTATGTATTTACAAATATAAAAGTATGTTTAACAGCAGTATAGTTACTATAGCACAGAATCTGTCGAGATGTTGCTTCGTGTCATGAAGTTGTATTTATAATGAGTTCTAAACCATGAAATACTTTAATAATTTTTCATGAAACCCATTACATTCCCAATAAGGGCTCTTGCAAGTGTCTGATACTAAGGGAAAGTCAAAACCCTTACTATACAATGCACCAACCCCAAATAAAATCTGGGTGAAGTGAAGAAAAATGATGATGAGGATATTCTATAACCATTAATGTAAGTTTTGGCCATTTATTTTAGTCGGTTCGATTCCGACACACCACCACTCATCAAACCTCGTTGGATTGACGGCTGGAGGAGGTTTCCACACGTAAAGAAAAGTAACTATGTATTTGACGGCTTACCCAGCATTTCCCCGCCGAATGTGTTCACTGGATCGTGACCAAAAGGCCATCACCCCTAAACCAAGTTCTCCTAAAACACTTTTGCTGTTAGAAAGAAATGTACAACTATCCACCTCTCTTTCTAACAGCTGGCTTCCTTGTTAGCAAACTTAAAGTTTATTTCCATAGTGTTGTGTACTGCGAAACAAACAATTCGGAGAATCAACTAAATCCCGCTCGTTGTTTAAATGACGTCTTAATCTCGCATGCGCTCGCGCAGGTGCCCAACTACACACCGATTAGGAGGTGTATACATCAGTGGTTACTTAACGCTCTTGAATTTATTGAAGATTTTTTCCGAGGCATTAAATAAAGAAATTTCAAGAAAATAGTATGTCAAATTTGGATCTCAGAGAGACCACGACCTCGATAAGCGAGCCATATGATAGTTTGCCATCTTAATAAGCATTGTATAAATAATTTAAGCAATTTAAGAGTGACACCATCCCTAATCACTATTTGATACACCACTTACACAAACATAACACGACTATAGTCCATCAACGTCGTGCGCGACCGTCCTGCGGGGTGACAGACGGTGGCGGGGACGAGGTACTCAAGATGTCAGCGGGTAGCGGGTGGTGTAGCGGGGAAGGGAAACGCTTCTCTTCGTGTGTAGCCGTGTCCTAGAATGACGCGCTACCTTGCCCCCGCCACTGTCTGTCACCCCGCGGGACGGTCGCGCACGAGATTGCCGGGTTGTAGTTTTAATTTAACCAACTTCGAAAAAGGATATATATATTTGTTAGGTCAGAACTGTGTCATTTATGAAAAGATTGAAGAGATTTTTATTTTTATTTGGGAGGGAGTTCTCGTTTGTTCAAATTTAAATTTAGAAAACAAATACCACCTCTAATAATAACGTCACACATCTCACACACGGCCGTTTGATCCCAAACTAGGCAGAGCCTGTGCTATGGTAACCAGATTGCTGATAAACATACTTAAATATTCCTAAATACATGCATATAATAGATAAATTACCCCCAGAGACAGAAAAAAATGTAATGATCCTGCTCAGCACACAATTATTTGTCCTAGGTGGGAACCGAACCCACGACCTCCGGATTCGCAGTTAGGGTCACTAACCACTAGACTAACAAATGTTGGTGAAAAACTAAAGAATGAAGAACACAGTTTATTTATTATTACTTTTATTAAAGTCGGTGATAGTTTAAAAAAAAGTTAATTGACATACTTCAAACAATCTATAAAATTATTTCTAATATCTATCTCCAACAATGTTCACCGCCAATAAACTGTATCTACAAATTGATCAATCCGAACCAACACAATGTAGATACAGATAGGTACAGTGGCTACCCACCTTTAAAGCGGCTTCTTTTGATCTAAGCAATTGTTCCGTTTGATGTTGCCGCCGTCCCTGGTTCGTGTTAACTGTTACAAATATTGCGGTAAACGGAGTTGTGTTGAAACGCTAGCAAGAACTAAGTCTGCAGAACAGAAATATTTCTTTTATATACAACTTTTCTATGAAATGTTGAAAAAAAATTGTTAATTCAGAAATCAAGGAGATACTATATATTAAACTAATGTTAATTTATATGGCAAATAATGTTTACTGCAGAAATTAACCATAACGAACTCCCTACAAAGTTAATATGTACAAAATATAATTTCGTGTGAGTACATAGGACAATGCAATCAACAGCCTTTAATAGTCCACTGCTGGACATAAGCCTCTTCTTAGAAAGAATGTTTTGTTTAGCCAGGCGGGTTGGTATAGGGTTTGTGTCAAGTTTTCCTTCTCTCTGCAGTGCTGTTGTTCTGCGTAGTTTTCTCCCTTAGTCGCCTCTTACAACACCCACGGGATGAATAGGGGTGGTGACACTCTGTATTCTTAATCCGTCACCACACGGACCTTTAATCATTAACCCTTTAATTGGCCAAGGGAAGATAATGTATTTTTTAAAATAACCTATTTTTTGTAATATTTAAATGATAAAAATAATGAGGGTGGATTATACTCGCTATTGGTTAAAACCACATTAAATCTGTTGCTTAGTTTAAAAGATCTAAGCGTACAACACCAAAAAGCGACTTTATTTTATACTAGGTAAAGTTTTTTTTTATAAAAGAACTCCCGCATTAGGAATATATCCTGTGTCGCGGGGGACTTTACAAACATACACTTAACGGACACAAAAAACACCCAGACTCAGGACAGCAATTTGCGGATCACACGAAGTGTCGTCCCATGTGGGGATCGGACCCACAACACTCAGCGTAGGAGTGACCGGCGTGGCGACCGCTTAAACCACTACGCCATCCGTGCAGTCAATATGTGTATATTAAAAGATGTATTTAAAAATATATAAGTAAGTTTATCAGCAGTCTGGTTACCATAGTACTGGCACTGCCTAGTTTGTGATCAGACGGCCGTGTGTGAGATGTCTGAGGTTATTGTTTTCTTTCTGAGATCTTAATAATTTTAATAAGAAAAGCCAGTCAATCACATTTATACGTTTTTCCAGTGATATCATCTTGGAGTTTTGCTGTCCATCGGTCCTTCCACGGTTTATAGTCCTTCAATTCCTGTATTTTAAGATTATTTCGGCATATTAGTTAATTGCCCATGCACTGAGGATAAAGTGCTTGTTTGTTTTCACGTCTAAATCATATCTGAAAGCATTAAATTCTTCAACAGTATAAGAAACAAGTAGGTACAAACACATCCTGTATAAAAAAAGCATTTTCAAGATTTCTAAGAACACACAAAACCTCGTGTAAATTGTTATGATACGGCGAGAAGAGTTCATAACTTCGGGAATTGTTTTATAAATAAAGCGCATACATTTTGTTAGGGTTATCACGCGATAAAATCTCGACCTCTAAGATTAACATTCCTGTAACCTATTTTATGATGATTTACTCAAATTTTTCAACAGTTACTGTGCCAAAATATTAATTTTAATTTTGTTTTCATACAAAATTAAAATTCAGTCTCTCCCCTGGGGGTGGAGTGTGACCTATGTCTAAGTATTGAGAGGAAACAAATAAAGAAAACATATTCTGGTGTCGAGAAGACATGAGTAGACTAAATGTACTTACTTGATATCTTCTAAGATCTCAATATGGAGCTCTGACGTCATTACTTAATAGTAAAAATTTAACAATATGATAGTGATGTGTTTATTTGTTGAATCTAGTCATTCTAGGTTATGGATCTATGGAAACCGTCTGTAATCACCATTAGTAATACAACTTTATGCTAAAAATGATTATCTTCTGAAATGATAGTTACCCATTTCTTTTTTTATGGTATAAGGGGGCAAACGAGCAGAAGGGTCACCTGATGGTAAGCAACAGCCGTCCATGGACACTTGCAACTCAAAAGTCACAAGTCCCTTCCGCCCTTGGAGTCCCATTCATACCATTTGGTACAGAATTTAGCTATAGACAGAACATCTGAAACCTTCCTTATAGATTACTACTGCTTCCAAATACTAATTTACATACTTTTATATTGTTTTACAATCACCTTACATCTATAATCTTATAATTTCTATGGCAAGTAAAAATATTTAAGCAAAACACGTTTTAAATCGGTGCCAACCCTACTGAGTACATTAGTTTCAAGTTTAATGAACAGCTCTTGATGTACAATCAAAGCTAACGAACGTTAGAAGTTCAAAAGGCAAATAGTGTAATTATAAAACAATAGCAATGGATAATGTAATTGATAATTGAAAAAAAAAACTGATTTTCATTACCACAAAGGAGACTGACATGTCGGCTTCCCAAGCAATCGAATTTTAAAAAAAGGCAATAAAATGGCTAATGGCGGGAACAACGAGCACTTAACCCGCGCTCGTGGGGCGGGAACGACCATCGCTCAGACTATTGACTCACACATGGTGTCGCCCACGCCTTGTTAATACTATAAACATAATTTTTGCACTATGTGTAAATGTCTAGACTATTAATAGATACATTACCGATTTTTTTCTGGCTCTCCCCGTCGTCTCCGAGGAGGCCATCAACGGGGGTGTTTGCTCCGCTCGTTGCGGGAAAAGACCCTCAACCAAATCCTGTAAGAAGCTGGGCTGGAGAGTCTCCATAAGGGGGGAGGGGGGGGGGGGGCAGCGTGCAGAGCTTTTGTTGCACCGCACGATAAGGGCGACGCCAGGGGTCACGATCACGTCACACAAAAGTATTTACTATAATCTTAAATTATTAATAATGTCTAGATAAAAAATACAGTTAAAACAAAACGGTACAAGTTTATTTTGCTAATGACAGCGTGTGGTGTGCGCGTTGTGCGTCTGCTAGCGTGCATTTTACATTTTTAAAGTTCGCAAAACTGCATTGTTCTTTACTAGTGTGTGTATAGTGGCGAACAGTAGACCACCATTTTTTTTTCGACGCTTTACAGCTTCGATAGTCTATCTGAACATTTAAATTATCTAAGACTGTGCCATTTGTATTATCCTATTAGTAGATTTACTACAAAAGTTGATGATACTAAAACTACCGTTCAGTAATTCCACTCAGAAGTGGAATTTGTGAATAACCCTCTCCTCTACCTAAACCTTAAATAAAGTTACGTATCTCTATGTGTACTCACAAGGCACAAACAGTATTCTACAAGAATAAGTTCTCAATAGATTCTTGAAAAGAAACCATTCAAGAAATAAATAATATAGTATTTCATTCGTCTATTTGTCAATTCAAATCATAGAGAAAGAATATTTGAAATTCGAAAGAAAGAGCAACAGATCAAAAGAATCAATTCAAATACACAAATATTCGGACACATGAATGAAACCAACGACAATTTCAATAATTATAACTTTTTATAATCCATTACCCACAGATCCTATTTTGGGGACACAATTTAAAAGAAAAACATCCGTCTCAAAGGGTAAAGCGGATTTGAAGACAGCAATGTGTGCAAATATTAATGTTGTGAATAAATATAATGTGTATAAACAATTTAACAAAGGAATATGAAAATATCCGGACTGTCTAGCGATTGTCCGAATAAACCTTCACTAAGATTAGCCAACGACAATACGCACTGCAATAATAGAAATGGATGGACCAATTTTCTATTGATTCTGTCTTGAAGATTTTTATTATAAGCTGTTATCAGAAGTTTAAATACCGTATGTGAGTTATTTGGCAATTTCCTTCGTGAATAGCAATTAAAATACAGATGGAATATTAAGTTTGTTAAACACCGACAAATCGTATTACCTATAACGTTTGCAGGTTCAATTTATTATTTAAGTATCATATTTTGAACGATAATAGTAATTAAAACTTAGTTTTTTTAATTAGCGCCATGGTGACAAGGCTTTGCTTTAAAAGCTCTCTCAAAATAATCGTCACGTTGATTTAGAATGAGTTGAAAACGGCCTCTTTAGGTATTTACAAAAACCATCCATATTTAGAGATCATTTCCCGAAACTGCGCTGTAACTATGCCATATTTAACCAAAGATTAACACAACCATTTTGGCGGGAAGTCGTCAGTTACTAAACACAGCCGAACCGAACGCGACGCATAAAACAGTATAAAACGGGTTAATCTCCTCCCAATAATCCTCTAACATATGTATCTGTCGTTGCGTTTTGACTTAGATTTACAATTATTTACAAGAAATGCTGGCTGCACGCCGGTTGTGTGCGCTCATGATAATCCGCGGATTAACTCGCGTCTTGTTTATGGTGCGCTGTCAACCGCCTAATTGTCTGTGGTCGGGAAAAAGCGCGGGAACGTTGGGACAAAATGGCGAGCGTGATTTATGCGGGTTTGTTGGTTTTCACAATATTTCTAGAGCAAGATGTTTTGTGTCGAATGAGAGATGGTCCGTGCGGTTGGATTATACACGTATTGGGTTACTTGTTTTTGTTGGCACCGGCTGGCAGACGTGTCTTCGAACTTTAAGATCGGAAACATTCGATTCGATTCGTACATCATTGTCATTCCGTTTAAGATATTTCGACACATTGTATTTGTCATTGGCTTGATGGTCACTATACAAATCTTTACTTAACTTAAAACAAAAATGTCAACATCGTAACCACTGTAAGTTCTCTTGCCCAAAGCGCTACTGTTCTATATTTATAGGACCATTTTGAGACGGTTTATATCTCATGATCGGATTCCTATGCAAAATACCCTCTTACTACACCATGCAGGAACTTAAGAAACTGAAATATGAATAGTTTAAAACGCATTTACGGAAATCATACATCTTGGGACTGGCTAACAGATTTTGAATAATTAATTTCCCAGCTTCTAGGCGCCCTAGAAATATGATATACCTACTAAATTCAATGTCAACATTCGGGCTCGGGTTTGCAGAAGTGTTTTGCACCTTTTGTATGTCAATATGACCCACCCTGTGTCAATATTCTGCCTAGGAGCAAATTAGATAAAAATAGACACGAAATTAAAGTCATTCATGGTAGCTGTTAGTTGGTTGTGGTGCAGATAGTTGTTTTTTTTGGATAGACTATTTTTTTCACATTTAGAAATGGCGCCATACAGCCGCCATATTGATTTTAGTTTTATTACAAAGGTATATAGTCACTACCATTTGTAATAAAGTAAAGATTCTACCGACACCATTATTCTACATACAAATCTATTAAGCCATTTAATGGTAAAAATTATATCGTAATATAGGAACTTATTTATTCACATATAAAAACTCCTTTTTAGGCCGTCATGTAAAAAGAAACGCTAACTATCCCACAGAGTTTAGATATCAGTCATTCACCTCTAAACAGGACACTCTAAAGACATAGTTAAAATAATTAACTTTACATCAAATACATATTTAAAATAATATAAAATGAAAAGACTTCATTACACACTATTTTTTATCAACATATCACAATTCTTAGTAAAGATTAAGCTATCCGGTGTTTTATAATTGTGATCACATCAAAGCACACACTGGTTTTAACATGGCGGATTTGCCGCCATTGAACTATGACAGACGGAACTGGAAATGACGTGATTAAACTATGTTTTCTGTGACGAACGGAACTGAGAAATCGTTACCATAATCGTGTAATGAAAATAGTTAAGATAGACTTATGACTATTGTGCTAAAGATTTATTTTGCTTGTATAATTTTGTGTACAATTAAATAACAGTCATGATTTTTGATTAGAAATGTTTATTTTTACACCTTTACTTACATTTTAAACCATTCCATTACGGTCTCAACGATGTGGAAACTTGCAAGTTTAGATGATCCGGATAAAGTTACTCAGAACTTTTACTTAGTCTCAAAACGATTATATTCCCAAAGACGGTTGTCGTCAAGCAGTCAGCCGGCCATGACAGAAACCAGACAATACCTTGTGTAATGTTAACCAGTACATAAGTTTGATAGAAGTACAGGAAAATGATGACGCTAATTAAATACGCGATGAACAAATGAGAACCTCTCGCCATACCACAAAATATTCATACTAATAGTGTCTGAATACTCGTAAGTTTGTCCGTCTGTCTGTTACGTCTTCACGCTCAAACCGTTGAATCGATTTTAATGAAATTTAGTATATAGATAGTTTGAGTCCCAGGAAAGGACATAAGATAGTTTTTATCATGAATGGGGGTGGAAGTTTGTATCACGAATCAATAATCGGTGAACTGACATAGACAAAATTTTGTAAATTTGGATTAAACCCTAAACCGATTTAGATGAAGTTTGGTACTGAGATAACCCGAGTACCGGGCGGTTTAAGCGTAAAGAGGTTACCGACAAACATACAGACACACAATCATATTCATAATATTAGTATGGATATGTATGTATTTAGAAATATATAAGTATGTTTATCAGCAGTCTGGTTACCATAGTACAGGCTCTGCCTAGTTTAGGGTCAGACGTGAGATGTGATATTATTGAGGTATCATAAAGATCGCTAAGCTAATAAAAGCAAAACCAGCTAATATACCAGCAAGGTAAGGTACCAGATTGTACCTCCAAAATAATTGAAATACCTCAAATAATAATTGTATTTTGTAGTATTAAAATAAATGATTAAAATACCTCCAAAATATCTTCTATCAACAACTTTAACAAATAATAATTTAACTTTTAAGTTCACATAATTTTTTGTAAATTGTTATTGCACTTTTGTTGGTCCATGCTGTGCCTACCTTTAAGTGGCGTGATGCTTAACTCTAAAATTCATATGTTTATAAATACATTGTAATAGTGTACTCGCCGTTGGTGGCCTAATAAATAAATAAAAATAAAAAAAATAAAAAAAATGAAAAAAATTATAAAAAGTTTTAGGTACAGCATAATTTTCTTTCGCTTAAATTTAAAACACAGTAACCTAATAAACATTGTAGTCAAAGCCACTAGTTTTTAAAAGTTAATAATCACTGGTCTACGAAAAGAACCATAGAGAACGAATTATAACATTTACACAAAAGATATGTACGCATAAAGTACTCTGATATAATTAGGTTTAAAACAGGCAAAAAGTCACCTACTTACGTGAGAATATAAACCAAACATTAATTTAAAAATGGTTACCAAAATTGAATAGAATGGCACGCTCACTTGGCAGTTTAGCTCTCAGAAAGCAATGTCTTTAACTTTTTAATGCGAATGTTTTCAATAATGTATTTTGACATTTGAAACTTAAAAGCAAGTTAACATTTTATTGTTCATTGTATTTTGTAGTATTATTTAAAACAAATTACTTCTGCACAAAAATAAATGGTAAAACAAAACGTAAAAATGTTGTCCAAGCTGTGAAATTTGCGTCAGCCATCACATCAACAGTCTTTAATAGTCCACTGTTGGACATAGGCCTCTCCATAGAAAGGAGGTTTTGGCCTACTATACCACGCTGGCCACACGGGTTGGTATAGGGTTTGTGTTAAGTTTTCCTTCTTTTTGCAGTGCTGGTGTCCTGCGTTGTTTTGCGCCCATAGTCGGCTCTTACGACACCCACGGGATGAGTTGGGGTAGTGATATTCCGTATTCTAAATCCGTCACCACACAGACAGGGTCAGCCATCACTTACCGTAAAACAACTCTATAACAAGCTCATTCAAACCAAAGAAGGTTATTTTCATATTTAAATAAGATTGAGTCTCATAAAAATATTGAAATATTAGTAAATGTACGCCATTATTTTAAATTAAACAACATAATTAAACACAAACAGCGATATTCACACATTATTACATAGTTTGGTGTCGTAAGTTTTTATAGCAAGCATGTTTGGACGCCACTCAACCATCATTAGTGGTACTATTAAATATTTAGAGTATCGTCGCCAATTCACATTACTATAAATAAATCTTGAAAAAACAAGCCACATGATTATTTAATTGTGTTTTAGTGACAGCAGACATTATCTTTAAATAATTACGTTTCAGATAATTATGTAGTCTTGAAATAGATTGGGAGAGTTCTTTTTAAATTGTTTTGTTTTACAGTAAGTGTTTAGTCACCAGATGGCGAGTGACTACCGCTGCTCTAAGGGAGGGGGGGCTTGTTGGGCTCCGTTAATCTCACTCACTGGGTGAAAAGCAGCCAAAGAATTGCTTCACAACGGTTTTTTGTGAGGCCGATGTATCACTTCGGTCAAGCCGACCCATACTCACTGCGACCTAAGATTATGATTACGCTAGCGCCAGACTTTCTAAAGGTCTAAATATAAATACTATTCTTAGTCTTTGATAAAAAGTTTGTTGTTTTTCCTTGTTTAACTTTTTGAATGCATTTATCTTTGTCTATGACTAATCCTAGTAGTGATTTATCACAGGTGGATCTCAGTGACTAAAACCAATTATTGCATCAAATGTTTATAATTTAAAAGTAGCAATAATATCAATCACTACAATATTTATTAGCACGCGTTGATGACCGTTGGTCAAACTGTGTGTCATTTAAACACTAGTCCTAAAAAATGCACAAAGAATTTTCTTTACGTATTAATAGATTCACGATTTTGTATGGCCCATAAGCTCACAACCTACTCGTATTTGGCTAGTAAAGACTGGCTGGGTATGGGTACAGTCGTGCAGGGCGTGCAACGCACGAAGGTGATATTTTCAATGGAACGGTAAAACAGATACGGCAACGAAAACGAAACATAATTTATTACGCCATGACCAGTTTCTGAAATAAACCCAAAATTTTGTAAGGTTTGCATTACTCTATAACACATAACATTTATATACATAATTTGAAAAAAAACTTCCTCTCAATGTTGTAATTTCAAAGAGGGCCACTCAAAATAATGACAACTGACACACAACGCCATCTAGTTTCAAACTAAGCAGAGCTTGTACTATGAAAGCTAAATTGACTGATAGAATATTTATATAGTGTATTTTGTAAATACATACATATTATAGATAGAAAATACCCAATTCATTTACCTTATATACTTGCTATTTGCAGAAGTTAAAACAAAAAGGATTATCGTTGCGTTTTCATAACTATCTACAGACTCTACACATGGTGTTTGTTTATGTTCTCCATAACTGTTACTGTGTACATCCTATTGAATAAATCTATGGCGTTGTATAAATTGCTATCTCGAAATTACACGGCTCCTAAGGTACAGGTTTTTTTTTTTTTTTTTTCTTTTTTTTTCTTTTTTTTTTTTGTTTTTAAAAGACAACGCCCGCATTAGGAATAAATCCTGTGTCGCGGGGGACTTTACAAACATACATGAAACGGACACAAAGAACACCCAGACTCAGAACAACAATTTGTGGATCACACAAAGTGTCGTCCCATGTGGGGTTTGAACCCACAACACTCTTACCTAGTTTAGGAGTCTGTCATAACTGATCGGTATTTGTGTTCATATTACTACTTAAGCTAGGTTATACCTGTGCATTTTATGCGCTGTGCTTAAGCTAAGTGTAAATATAAGAATTTAAGTAAATAAAGATTATTATTATGGACTGGATGACTAGTCGGCCATTAGCCCCTATTCCATAAAAGTCCTCTATTAGTTCCAATTTTATGTTATAGTATTCAATAATAAACACAATTAAATAGTTACATTATTGTCACAATCAAGAATACTTATAAGGTACTAGCTATGGCCGCGCCCGCGTGTATGTCCTTCCTCAAGAATCAACCTATCTCTATAAATTAGTTCAGCGGTTATTGATTCCCCATAAAAACTTCCACCCGCCTTTTCACACCCTTAAAAGAAAGAGATCTGGGTTAAAAACTATTCTGTCTTTTCCAAGGACTCCACTATCGCCAAGTTTCATCCAAATCGGTGCAGCGGTTTAAGCGTGAAGAGCTAACACACAGACAGCCAGATAGACAGACAGACAGACACACTTTCTCATTTATAATATTAGTATGCATTTACTATGAACCTTGACTAATGACTTGAGTGCACGGATGGCGTAGTGGTTTAAGCGGTCACCTCGCTTCCTACCGTGCTAAGTGTTGTGGGTTCGATTCCCACATGGGACAAGACTTGCGTGTGATCTGCAAATTGTTGAGTCTGTTGTTGTGTTGTTCTGAGTCTGGGTGTTCATCTAGTCTGTCATCTAGTCTCAAAGTAAGTAGAGCTTGTACTATGGGTACTAGGCAACTGATATAAATACATATACACTTTTTTTTTGCAAATACATACTTATTATACATAGAAACACCCAAACTAAATCAAACATTAAATGTTCATGTACACAAATGTTTGACTTAAGCTCGAATCGAACCCGCGTACTTTGGAATAGCAGGCCGTTACACAAACCACTACGCCATCCGGCCGCGTATGTGTGTCATGTATTAATGTATGTATATATAATATTTCAATATATTTATGGATTATTTTTGTTAACGTATAAGATCAATAAACAATAGATAATTGTTTAATCTTGTAGATAACATTATATCACACCAGTTTAAAATGATTCCAGTTCATTCAAATTAGGGTCTAATTCATAGACCGCTTTTTTTTTTCTTTTTTTTCTATTTAAAAAGACGGATAGCGTAGTTGTCTAAGAAGGCACCTCCCCGCTTCCTACTCCGCTGAGTGTTGTGGGTTCGATCCCCACATGGGACAATACGTGTGATCCACAAATTGTTGTTGTGAGTCTGGGTGTCGTTTGTGTCCGTTTCATGTATGTTTGAAAAGTCCCTGCGACACAGGATCTATTCCTAATGCGGAAGTTGTCTTTTAAAAATAAGGCCTTACTGAACAGGTAACTTAGACATTTTTAAGTTTTAAAAAGTAGCATCGACTTCAATGCTACGAGAACATGATCAATATAACAATAATAATATACAATAATATTTTCACACACCTCACACACGCCTGATCCCAAACTAGACAGAGCCTGTACTATGGTAACCAGACTGCTGATAAACATACTTATATATTTCTAAATACATTCATATTATAGATAAATTACACCCAGACACAGAACAAATGACCGTGCTCATCACACAATTATTTGTCCTGAGTAGGAATCGAACCCACGACCTCTGGAGTAGCAGTCAGGGTCACTAACCACTATACCAACAGGCCAATCCTATATTGTGATAAACTGTATTCTTCATCCCTTAATTATCACTCTTAGTGGTGGATTTTTTCTTTTAAATATGAATGGAATCAAACTTTCAAATAAAAAGAGTTTTTTTTTTCAAATCGGGTCAAAAATAACGGAGTTCTGAGGTAACTAACATAACAAATACACACAGTCGAATGATGAACCTTCTTTTTTAAAACCGGTTAAAAATAAATCTCTTTAAAACACTATAGGCCCAGTACAGTGAGAATTAAATCAGTAAATAACATTTTAATCGTCTCGAAAACATCGTTTATTGCTTCGTAACTTAAAATTAAGCCTCGTTAAGTTAAAATTTAAATATAAATCTTACATCAATAATAAATAAGGTAGCACTTTACATACTGTACACTGTACCATATCACAGTCACGTCCCTTCATAGAAATATACAAGCTATATTCCATAGAAGGCCTATCGCTTTCCACTAATCAACTGTGTTTCACATACTGGGGGTCTTCTTGAGAAGGTGGGCTGCCCGGAGGAGCTATACCATGTATTCTTCTGTACAACTGGTGATAAGGATTCGGCGGAGGCGGTGGCAGCCTCAGAAGAGGGCTCGGTAACGCGTACCTCCCATAAACAGACAGCAACGGAGGGTAAAGTCCCACGAGCGACGCGTATGGGTTCCCAAACATTGGATGTAACAAAGCACCGCGTTTGAACGCTGCCAATCTTGATCTAGACGCTGCAGTAGACCGTCTTCTCAATTTACCAGTAGTACCTCCAATAAAGACGTCATCCGAAGACGGATCAAGCATCCAGTAATTCCCTTTCCCGGGATCGTCGTAATGCCTTGGAACTTTGACAAAGCATTTGTTCAAACTCAAGTTGTGTCTTATAGAGTTCTGCCAACCCTGTTTATTCTCCTTATAGTACGGGAAATTCTTCATTATGTACTCATATATTCCGTTCAGAGTCAGTCTTTTTTCTGGACTGCTTCGGATGGCCATCATGATCAAGGCATTGTAACTGTACGCTGGTTTTTCGTTTTTCTTTTCGGGTGTCGTTGTCGAGGATCCGGGCGGGGGCGTTTCTGTCCCCGTGACGTCTAGCTCCGTGTCTGATGGGGACGGAGATCGCGATGATGCTTCGGGGAGTAAGTTTCTGATGGTGAAGCTGTGCGGTGGTGTCATTGTGGTGCGGCATGGCGCGCCGCTCGCACTCGACTGGCGTACTGTGTGAGCTTGTAGCTCCGCCTATTCACACCTCCCATGCTATGAAACCTCCTACCTCGGTACGTGGGGTGCTTTAGTACATACTACGATCAATTTTCAACCTTAGAGTTAACACGTAAAGTAAGTTTTCGTTTTGTAAAAGTATTTATGGTCACTAAGGGAATTTTTCATAGGGTTGTTAAACATAGAAATTAAAATGATCCGTCATGGCTTGTAAACAGTTTTTATTAATATTTCACGCTTTGTTTAGAGGTTTATTTAGTGCGTTGTAATTGTTAGCAGTAGAAGCAGATGTTCATACTTTTTTTATGATATAATTTAATCGTTTAGTATGGTTGACAAATTTGTGGCGTCATCAAACATGTCCAATGACGTCATTAATTATATTTACTGTTTAAAAAAGGTGGTGAAGTAATTAATTGTTGTTTTTTAGTAAAGAAATCTTTCATTAACATATGTAGTAAAATAGGTATAATAAATTACATATGTATGTACGTGAATACGTACAATATTGTAATTCATTATTCACTTTTTCACTTTAGCAACTTTAAGGTTATTTTTTATGAGAATCTATTAAATATAGTAACAATAAATAAACGAGTTGATTTTTTTGCTGCCTAGGTACTGATTAGTTAGGATATTAGGTCAATTCGGTTGTTTTCTTTTTGATAATTGATTGATATCGTAATTGTGCCAAAAGAAAAAAAAATCAATGGATATTCTATGTTTTATATATTATATATTATGATACTGTAGATTTAATATTCCTATTTAAGCAAATCGTTTTTGTTTTACGCAATAAAAAGACTTAGTTACGTTCTATTGTACGCATTGATGTTAGCAAATGTTTCTTTTGCAAATCAATAGGTACGTGTATAGCGGTTTTCGCCTATGTTTTTCCTCAGGAATCAAACTATCTCTATACCAAATTTCATCTGAATCGGTTAAGCGGTATTGATTCCTTATACAAACCATCGCCCCCTTAAAAGATGATTTCTGGGATAAAAACTATTTTATGTCTTTTCCTGGGACTCAAACTATTTATACCAAATTCTAACAATATCGGTTCATTGGTTTAAGCGTGATGAGTAACAGACAGACAGACAGTTAAACAGACAGACAGAGATACTTTCCCAGTTATAATATTAGTATGGATTAATAAGTTTTAAAATGATTAAATATTGAGCTTAAGAATACACTACATAAATATAAACTCGAAATGAAAGACGATAAACACTAGATTCTATAGGTATATATGTCCAATATATATCTAATGTGTTTTATATATATATATATATATATATATATATATACGTAATATAAGATTATAGGTCCTTAATAGATTCTTACTTTCAATGGAATTGACATGTTTAGTCATGAATACTATGTGGCGTAATAAAGAAATGCAAACAAAAAGTATTTAATTAAAAAACCTTCAAATATGTTAAAAAAATAAAACATGTATGACTTGAAAGAATATCAATAATTTACCAATAATTTTAGTGTCAAATTTTTAATTCAATTACTGTACTTTTTAAAATTGTTTACCAATTATTTTAAATCGCTTTTTGTCTTACAAACGTAAAGTCACCACATAATAATACTTTGGCAAAATAAAAAACAAATTATAAAGTGTCCGTCTGTTACAATCAAT
Source organism: Arctia plantaginis (assembly GCA_902825455.1). Lineage (NCBI taxonomy): Eukaryota > Metazoa > Arthropoda > Insecta > Lepidoptera > Erebidae > Arctia > Arctia plantaginis. The sequence goes on along the minus strand of CADEBD010000299.1, from coordinate 1,825,845 downwards.
TAGCGCCATTTTCTAATTGATCAAACCTAATCAGAAGAAATCGAGTAAAAAATTTCACTTTTAAACCATCAGACGGATTTTTTGTCTGCTATTAGGTAGGTATGTACCTATTTTATTAAAATTATTAGTAAATAAATTTAAATTAATCTTAAAAAAATAAACTGACCTCTACTTTGAAATATTTTTTTTTTTATGTTGAAGGGGCCAGACGAGCAGACGGGTCACCTGATAGAAAGTAACCATCGCCGCGCATGAACGTCTGCAACTCAAAAGTCTTTTAGCAAGGAGTACGCTCTTTTCTTGAAGGTTTGAAGGTCGTATCGGTCCGGAAATACCGCAGACGATAACTCGTTCCACAGATTGGTTGTGCGGGGCACCCTTATTCATCCCGTGGGTGTTGTAAGAGCCGACTAAGGGAGTAAACTACGCAGGACAACAGCATTGTAAAAAGAAAAAAACTTGAAACAAACTAGACCAACCCGTCTGGCCAGCGTGGTATAGTAGGCCAAGACCTCCTTTCTAAGGAGAGGCCTATGTCCAGCAATGGACTGTTAAAGGCTGTTGGTGATGAAAACTCTGAGGCCCGTATTTTAAAAGGTTTCTCGGTCGTGAACCTAATCCTAAAACTGTTTTAAGTGCAGTTTTTTTTATTCACATCACACATCATTTAACAGGCCACAGCTGGACATAAGCCTCTCCTTGGAAAGGAGGTTTTGGCCTACTATACCACGCTGGCTAGACGGGTTGGTAAAGAGTTTGTGTCAAGTTTTCCTTCTCTCTGCAGTGCTGTTGTTCTGCATAGTTTTTTCCCTCAGTCGGCTCTTACGACACCCACGGGATGAATAGGGGTGGTGACACTCTGTGTTCGTAATCCGTCACCACGCGGTTTTTTTTATTGGACGTCATTTAAAACGATATTTACCGATCAAAACTTGATTGAATGACAGTTTTTTTTAGAACGATGTTGATGTCAAAATCTTCACTCAAGTATAAAATTTGACAGATTTGATCTATGTTTACGTAGGACTAGCCTTAACTGTAACTCGATCTGGCTAATAGGTATTGTCCGGAAGTCGGACCCTGTATTACCCTGTTTATTATTTCAAACCTGTGAAGGAACAAACGCTACGTCCCTCCAACACAAAGGGAGGCTTCTCTAACCAGGCGAGGTGATCATACCTGGCGGGCTGAAGCCCAACAGTTGATGTTGGGAAGTTACATGTATGGCAATGATATTTAAAGGGAGATACGTTATATTCATAATGCACGCACAATATATTTGTTCCGTAACCGTAGGTACATAGATCTATTAATGCATTTTAGAACAAAACATACACTTACCTGCGGTATGATATGCCTTTATGTCATATGTTGTCATTATGTCATACCTTTTTGTTATAATTTATGCACACTGCTCATTAATACACTGGCAAAAAAAAGTTAAAATAAAATCATGGCTACTAACGCTCGACTATACACAAATCGAAAACTTGGTGCTATGAGCACGCCTATCACACACACACACATATATACACACAGCCACACACACACCCACACACACACACACACTCTTAACTTTATTCTTATTATATAGTTGGTAAAACAAAATAGGTGAAGACACTGTTTCCTGTAGCATAGGTTGTAAACCTTCCACAGGAATCAGGGTCCTAATGTATTGTAACAATGGCTATATCAATAAAATTATTATTATTATTACTTATTATTATTATTTTATGAATTTTCTCACATTAATTAGAACGTGCGCTTGCTCGCAGTGGTCCTAATTAGGACCCTCACGTTTTGTGCGTTGTTGACGTATCTATCTTTTGTTTGTATACAACATCATTGATGTAGGATATTCGGCTTTAGAATATTTCATATAATTCGCGATGTAAGTAGAATTAGCAGTTACCCCATAGTTCGGAGTGTTTTCGTTAGATCGAACAGAAATATGTTTTTTTGTTTCTTTATATGTGGAAGTCGATACAAACCAGTTAGTAATATTACTACCATATACCTATATCTCAGTATTTCTTTGTAAATTCTGTACGGTTTGATGAAAACTCCACCCACGCGCCACGCCCATCCTCTCTTGTTTATGGCTGCGGGCTTGTGTGTGTCTGTGTGTGTGTTTGTTTTATGTTGTTTCTCTAACACCATGGCGTTGTATATATGTGTGTTAGCTATCATCATCATAGGATAAACAAATCAGAGAGAGGTCGAACAAAATACTTTATATCTCGCTTCACGTTTTGCAAAAAGTTCAGAATAAATATGATCAGTTGATAAATTACACTCAGATACAGAAAAAAAGATCTTACTCATCACACAATCTTTTGTCCTGGGTGGGAATCAAACCCGCAACCTCCAGCTTACTAGTCAGAATAACTATACACTAGACCAACATGCCTATTAACGTTAACGTATTTTAAATCATTTGTTAATATTTTAAGTCCAAAAAAAATTGCTTTAATTCCAAAGATTATATTATCTACAAAACCAATCTCACAAAATTTGCCATAGTTTTATTATAGTGCGCCTATATGGTATTTTATTAAAAATAATTCAAGTTAATTAAAAGTAATACCCTCTTCATAGTTTTATCAAACTAGAATGCCTATATGTTAGCCCCAAACCCACCTTTTCAATAATATGTAAAAAGACAAAACCTTACATAACACCGAATGCATACATACACAGAACACAAAAAAAATACAAACACAGTGAACTGGAATAAAACCTAAAAGTCATAAATCACCCACCCTAACACCCCTCCACTTGTATAAATTCGAGCAGAAAATTCCCAAAACATTTTTTTATTTCCCGACGTGAGCTATACGTATAGAGAGTGGAATTGTAGAGATCCACAGCGACGAGCGCAACCGCGGCGCGTGTTTATACCACGATTGAGCCAATTGATACGAAACGAATACTGTTACCACACTTTTGGAAAATAGGGAGACTGCTTCAAATTTACAGATATGAGGTGGTAAAGTGCTTTGACACAGAAGATAAAAAATTAAAGACTTACTAATTTTAAAGAATACATTTTTGTAATGTCTTTACTCGCAAGTGGAAAATGCTGAAAATCATATGATTTTTTGATGACGATGTGGAAAATGCTTTCGGATCTCAATACAATACAGAACCAGGAGAAGAATAATTATATGACGAACACATTTATTGGCTGTCTGTATGTAATTTATCTATAAGGTGTATGTATTTAGAAATATATACGTACTAGCTTTAAAAAGTTGCCTCTATTCTTCCCCACAACTCAAACTATCTCCATGCCTTTTATCAGAAACGGTTCAGTGGTTATTGATTCCTTATACAATCTTCCACACCCCTTTTCACCCCCTTAAATTATGATTTCTGGGATTAAAACTATCTTATATCCTTTCTCGGGACTCGAACTATCTCTATCCCAAATTACATCTGAATCGGTCCAGCAGTTTAAGCGTGACGAGGTAACAGACACACAGGCAAACACAGTTTCGCCTTTATAATATTAGAATGAATATTTATCAGTAGTCTGGTTATCATACTACAAGTTTTGTGTAGATTGGCGGTATGGGAGGTATGTAAAATTAATGAAATAAAGTTATAACAAGATAAAAATTTCAACCTCATCACCTGGATAGTTGGTACTCCACTACTGTGCGCTTTTCGAGACACTTTTTGCCCCGCACAACCAATTTGTGGAACGGGTTATCGTCTGCGGTATTTCCAGACCGATACGTCCTTCAAACCTTCAAGAAAAGAGCGTACTCCTTTCTAAAAGGCCGGCAACGCGTTTGTGACTCCTGAGTTGCAGACGTTCATGGGCGGCGATGGTCACTTTCTAAAAAAAATAAACTTCCTTAGTAAAGAGCAGTCGTCATCCCTCCACGATAGCATAGTGATAATATCAAAGACGTTATGGACAATAAATCAGTGTAACTAATAAAAAAGCTATGCACCTTTGTTTTGACGCTCCAAATTGCACAGACGTTACGTTTTTAACTTAAAAACATAACTTTATTTTGTTTTTTGTGCCTATTGCATATCATCATCATCAACAGTCTTTAATAGTCCACTCCTGGACATAAGCCTCTCCTTAGAAAAGAGGTTTTGGCCTACTATACCACGCTGGCCAGACGGGTTGGTATAGGGTTTGTGTCAAGTTTTCCTTCTCTCTGCAGTGCTGTTGTTCTGTGTAGCTTACTCCCTTAGTCGGCGCGTACGACACCCACGGGATGAATAGGGGTGGTGACACTCTGTATTTTTAATCCGTCACTATACGGACCTATGTCACATGAATATCCTATTGAACAGAGTAATGACAGTCACCCTACACCATGGAACTTACCGTCCGCGATCGTGTTTAGTAACGACTGACAAATATTTAACAACGTACAGCAACGGACGTCGTTACAAACATATATTTTATGTAGATATTTATTACTTAGGTATATAATATATCATAAACCATGATTGTCTCGTAAATGACCATTGAATCTCTTGGTCATGGATACCTGATATTAAGATATTTTTGTAGACAATATTATTTATTTGATGAACTCTACGAAACCCAGTAGTTTACTGGCGAGTGTAGATGTACCTTAAATAACAATATAAATTAAAAATTTAAAAAACCTCTGACACACATCTTGGATTTGAAATTTGTCATAGTGTTATAGTATTTCACTAGTCAAGCTCTTTCATTTGATACCCATACTGAGGGAGTTGTTCATCCGTTCGGAAGCTACAATGCCAGAGACAGACACTCAAACATACAGACACGTCAAACTGATAACACCCCGTCCGCCCACCGAGGGTTCCTTACAAATTTCTTTATTTTATTTTACTTATCTTAAATTTGTGGATCACACAAAGTGTCGTCCCATATGGAGATCGAACCCACAACAGCGTTGTAGGAAGCGGCGTGGCGTCCGCTTAAACCAATACGCCATCCGTGCAGTCCAGATTTGTAGGTACCATATTATAAATACGAGTAGTTCAGGAATCGACTATCGCAGTTTTGCCGATCTTTGCCCGAAATTCAGTTTCCAAAACCTATATGTAATTACTTGTAATATTGTGTTTTATAACTAAAATCATACCTAAATGATTAATTATGTCCTAAAGTACATAAATAAAGACCATACTTTTATAATTCAATTATAAATAGGTAAACAGTTTCCAGATTTTTTCTCTGTGTTTGTAGTAGGTATAAGACGATATTAATTGCCAAATTTCATAGTTCTAGGTCAACGGGAAGTAACCTATAAATTTTGATTCCCTTAACAGTTTCGATGAGTTTTTTGTTGCATAAAGGGCCGTATCATTTCTTATGTTAACTAAGGAGTTTGATTATTTTACAGATTCACAGGACCGTAGATATTTTATTTTTATTTTATTTTATTTTTATTTTATTTTATTTTATCTAATAGGTACAGTAACAGATAACAGATTAGCACATACACAATTATGTTGACAATATACAATACTTAAATCTGAAGTCCAGTTATAACTATACGTACGTATATGTGTTACGAGTATGTGTCGGCAACACTATTACGTCAATTATGAACGTTTCCAAAAATCTATTCTGTTCTATTTACGTATCTTAACAACATGCAATCATAAACACGGTTTATGTTAGGAATTTACTTTCATCATCATCATCATCAACAGCCTTTAGTAGTCCACTGCTGGACATAGGCCTCTCCTTAGAATGGAGGGTTCCGTTCTGTTCTGTGTGGTGACGGATCAAGAATACGGAGTGTCACCACCACGGTTCGTGTTAACTGTTACAAATATTGCTGAAAACGGAGTTGTGTTGAAACGCTAGCAAGAACTAAGTCTGCAGAACAGAAATATTTCTTTTATATACAACTTTTCTATGAAATGTTGGAAAAACTACGTTAATTCAGAAATCAAGGAGATACTATATTAGAAACTAATGTAGAAATTAAGAATACGGAATATCACCACCCCAATTCATCCCGTGGGTGTCGTAAGAGCCGACTAAGGGAGCAAACTACGCAGGACAACAGCACTGCAAAGAGAAGGAAAACTTGACACAAAACCTATACCAACCCGTCTGGCCAGCGTGGTATAGTAGTATAGACCTCCTTTCTAAGGAGGAAATTACTTAAGTGATCTTATATTATTAAATTTGATATCTATTTATTAATTTATTTAAAACTTAATGCACACGTTGTACAAAGGCGGACTTAATGCCATGCCAACCTTCAGGTGATGAAGAAATATGACTCGGTGGTTATTTAGGTATCTATTTAAAATATCACTTTGTCGAAATATTAAACAAAAAAAAACTATAAAAATATTTCGAAGTAGAATCACGAAATCATTATTATTAAATACAGAACCGACAAAAGCTGCCAAAAAACTTGTTTCGCTGTTTCGAGCCCTGGGCGTCGGCACTCGTTACTGTAAATAATAAGTAAATAAATAAATACGACTTCGGCGCGTGTTTTTACTCCGATTGGAGCAATTACCGCCAGTGCGCTGTGCGACAGTAACGCACGAAATATTGTTTCAGATTGTTGGTTGCTAAGGCACAATCGTACCCGAATGTTGTTAAAGAAACTTCTTTGGAATAGGTATTGGGTTTCTGTACTTATAAGAAAGATTGTTCTTATTTATTTTCAGTTAATGTTTTTTTTTGTTAATAACAATAAAAACTATAGAGAATCGGTTCAGGGACTCGTGTCTAAGTAATAATGGAGTAAGATAACACATTGCGTAGTTAAGCGATCGTAGTCAGATCAGTCTATGGATTGGTGACCACCGGTGAGCACGTTAAACCATCAAACACGGTTGTCATACCAACATCTGTGGCAATGCTTACGGGTAATTTTTGTGGGGTAATTTTTCTGAGGATAATGAGAGAAACAGACCAGAGAGTCAGCCTAAACGCTTTTGTATCTTAACGTTGTAGTAAGTTTTAGTCAAACTGTGCCTTCGACCGATAAAAACACACTTTAATGGGTCTATGGGAAAGCCTGGCTGACTGGGCAAATAAGAAACCAACCCCCAACCCCCCCGTTCCCTTCTACTGAGCTGGATAAACAAAATGTATGACGAAAAACTGCGAACAATTAAACATGATAAGAGATATTTAAATTAAAAGCTGGGTTCAAAGTGTGCTCCCTACGCTTAGATAAATAAATACATTTGTTTTTGTACAGGGTTGAATGTTTATTTGTTATTTGTACAGCTTCCGTTGATTGAAACTGTCCCAGGGCTTCCTATGTGTTAATAATATTGATGCATGCTGAGGTTTCTCGACAATTTTACTGACAATTTATTTTGGACTTGTTGAATAGCGTCAGTATTATTAATTCGGACTTTTAGCAATGGTTTTTAAGACTCAATAGTAACGATCATTACTTGCATTCTTAGTAAACTTTTCACATTAGCACAAATATACGGCTCGAGTCATCTAAGCGATTAATAATAATAACCTTTTTTTTTTAATAACCTCACACATCTCACACACTGCTGTCTGATCCCAAACTAGGCAGAGCCTGTACTATGATAATCAGACTGCTGATGAACATACTTATAGATGGGTGGGAATCGAACTCACGACCTCCGGTTTAGCAGTCAGGGTCACTAACCACTAGACCAACAGGTCCGTCATATAACGCTGCATACAAAATTGAGGGCAAATAAATAAAAATTAAGCCGTTTCTATCACAGAGAGCTTCCTGTCCTGTCCGTGTGGTGACGGATTAAGAATACAGAGAGTCACCACCCCTATTCATCCCGTGGGTGTCGTAAGAGGCGACTAAGGGAGAAAACTACGCAGGACAACAACACTGCAGAGAGAAGGAAAACTTGAAACAAACCCTATACCAACCCGTCTGGCCAGCGTGGTATAGTAGGCCAAAACCTCCTTTCTAAGGGGAGGCCTATGTCCAGCAGTGGACTATTAAAGGCTGTTGATGATATCACAGAGAGTTAGTATTGAGAGAATAATAATGCAATAAAAGGCAATTTATCTTTCATTAAGACAGTTTATTTATTTAACTAATAACGATATTATGAGCGTACGTTCAGGGCCTCAATTCTGCTATTTTATGTTCACGCCAAGCCACTATCATACCACTGACACGCTATTGAGATGCCATCGAGTGGCCATTGGCATCGGTATAAATATCGGTAGTCTACACTAACTCAGTGTCTTTACAGTGGCGATGGAATGGCAGTGGCTCATCAGTGCTGATATCAAAAAGATTGCCATATTTGGAAGAATAAATAAATCATTTCCTTATAATTTGAAAATATACTTATTACGTTTTTTTGAGAACATAAAATAGCAGAATTGAGGCACAGGTCCTAAGCGTCATAAAATGAACATAGGGGGGGTTATATGCCTGTCAAGTCAAAACATTGTCTTTTTATTAAACGTCAAAATAGACAAAGTACATTTTTGTATGAAATACCATGATGTGACGTCGTATCTAGCTATTGTCAAATCATTTATTTTAATGTTGATTTCATAACAATAAAAACATTAAATTGATAATGCAGAGGAGAGCTAACCATTAAGATGTTACTTTTAGTGATTCAGGTTAAATAATTTATTTTAAATACCTAGGAATCTACCCTACTGTCTGTCCTTATTAGTCAAAAGCGTTTGAGGTATATTGGTAACACATACCCCGTGAATTCTCAGACAGAATCAAATTGAAACCCTTTTTATTGAACAGAGACACTGCAGGGTTCAGGGCTGAGCTGGAGGCTGAGCTGAGGGTAGGCGAAACGTTGCACCCCAGTGGCGCCCTCTGGCGGCAACACTGCGGGAGCGCGTGCGCATTCGAACACAATTTGTTCAACCGTTTGTTTGAAAATTCTATTGTTGTGTTGTGTTTTATTGAAAATAAACTTTGTGGAAATAAATCGACGTTTCAAGTGCGAGGGCTCTTGAATGGTTCAGAGGATTGGCTGAATGCAATGTTATTAATAGCTCAGAAAAAAAACATACTACGTTAAGGTTAGATTAGAGGAGGATAATATTTTAAATATCGAAAATGAAGCGCTGACATTCAAAAGAAGAGGTAAGAATCGAGAGGGAATAGTCGTTCAATACACTCACGTTTACCTCAGCAAGGGTAGACAGAAACGTAACAAGCGCCCACATATAGCCGACTGCAACTTTTAGTACCACTTACGTAACAGAGGACAAGCCTACTGCCGTTCAATGAGATGGCCATTTACAAATGGCCAACAAGAATCCTACCAAATTCAAGAGATATATTCTGAGTATTTTACCTATATTGTTCATCAATCATCATTAACAGCCTTTACTAGTCCACTGCTGGACGTAGGCCTCTCCTTAGAAAGGAGGATTCGGTCTACTACATCGCGCTGGCCAGACGGGTTGGTATAGGGTTTGTTTCAAGTTTTCCTTCTCTCTGAAGTGCTGTTGTCCTGCGAAGTTTGCTCCCTTAGTCGGCTCTTACGACACCCACGTGATGAATAGGGGTGGTGACACTCTGTACCCTTAACCCGTCACCACACGGACTCCTATAAGTATACGGACCTATATTGTTATTACTAATATAATAATAATCCCAAATATTTTCTGACATCTAACACACAACGCCATCTAGTTTCAAACTAAGCAGAGCTTGTACTATGAAAGATATATTGACTAATGGAATACTTATATACTTTTCTTTTGTAAATACATACATATAGAAAACCAGGTATATAGAAAACACCCAAACTCCGAAACAAATATTTGCAGATCATACAACCATTTATATCAACTAACGTTTAAATTCGATAAAGTTATGAACTATACCAATTTATACTACACATAGGAAACTACGTTTGTGATAAAAAAAACATTCGTTTACCCAGCAGTACAATGTTACAATTTTTTTACGAAAAGCCTTGTGTTTGAAATTCCCGTGCAATTCAAATGTCATCAGAAGACATCAAAATTTCCTCATTTTACTGTTAAACAACACTCATTCAAATATACCTACTTAAATGTCTTGAGACACAAAATGAAACTCAGCAAGTATCTGTATCATCTTGAGAGGCACTCTTGAGTCGCTGCTAATGTTGTTGAAATATTGATTAATATTGTCGCCATATTGGTTCGCCATGCACTCGAGTGCGCGGAAACGCCACAAGAGCGCCCGGAAGCCCTCCGAATAACGTTCCGGCCTCCAATAGATACTTTCCTCCCTTTGTTAACACAAGTACTCTTCAAAAATATTGTGTCCCTTTATTTTTTAAATATAAAATACTACTATTACGGTGTTTTATTTCTAAAACTCAATTGAGCAACTATAAAACAATGGTACTAAAAGTTTTAAATGCCTATAGAACTGTTCGATTTTTAAATGAAATTGCCATTTAAAAAAAAAGTTTTATAAAAGTCTGTGTCGGTACAATTATTGAATCAATTCACTACATAAATGGTTGGTATATAAGTGCTTTTTCACATAACTGAACACCTGGACTGTTAAGTGCACACAGGGAGTGCTTTCAAAATGCACTTGTAATAAACAATCGATAAATTGTAATAAATAATATAAAGGGGCTTGTCACACATTACAGTATATTTCATATATTCAAGATTAAATAACCAAATGTTGAGTGATTTGTTTTGAGATATTTAGTAGGTAGGACCCAAATATTCTTAGCTGAATATGCTTAATATCGAAATAATGAGGAATCACGGCTTTTGCTGTTTTTTTTTTTACCAAAAAGTTTATGTCAGTATGACAGGGATAAAGTTATAAGTGCGGCAGTGTAGAAAATTTCTGAAAAAATGTTAAGAACTTTGCTGGCATACGGGATAACATGAGCACTAATTTAAGGTACATTGTTCGTACATTGTTTAACAATCAGTGAGTCACAGGGAAAGTTCTGGAACTAACTGGATATAAAATAATTTATAAATTGGAGACATATTTGAGTTACATAATGTAGTAAACCGTTACAAACAATCAATTAGTATAAATGACAAAAAAGAAATAAACTAAGATACAACTTATTAACCTTAAAACCATTCCAGTGTTTTAAATTTTTATTAGTGTGGTTATATATTTAACACATATATATATAATGTCGGTGTATGTTACCGAAATTAGAAAAGTGAATACAATCAATCTTTTCATGTCACATACAGCAATATATTTTATCTGTAGCACGTGCACACAGGTAGCGTCGGCGACATTTTGACCACAAGGCGCCAAATTGTTAACAGATTAAAAAAACTGTATTATGGCGACGGCAGCTGATAGTTGTCAAATATTTCATTATTAAATAGTCTTTACATGCCAACTTCTGTGAAAGCCTACTAAATATTTGTTACAATGAAATGTTAACTGCAATTTACAGCGTACGTGAATGTTTTCTAAGATATTTGAACGTTCAGAAGAAGGTAATGTCTTTACTGACTTTACGAAGTTAGACTTTAATTAATATAAAAAGAAACAGTATTAGGGAAGCTTAAAAACAATATGTATACGTATTTCTTCTCGAATTGCATTTAGTTCAACTCGTTCTTCTTACCGTTAAGCAAAACTGATTTTTGGCGCGAGTCTGCCGTATTGTGAAACGTGACTTTTTAAAGGTACATATTTCAAACACCCCGCTATTTAACTTCGTTCTTTATGAAACGATTTTGTAAATACTTTTATTGCTAAAAGGGTAGGTATAGTTTTCCGCTTGATCCAATTAAATGTTGAAGAAAAATTACCACCACTCACGATGGAAAATAAAATAATAACGAATACAGTTTTATATAATTCATTATGAAGTCGGTGCATTGCAGTCGGTGCTCCTTTTTTTAAAGTTGATCATTAACCCTAATTTTTAAATATGGAAATCAACCGTTTTGCTCCCCATATTGGTAAATTATCTTCAAATTACGAGAAGCTCCATGAATAATCAATATAGCAATATTTTTCGTTTAAATCAATCGTGACTACCTAAGTTACGTAACAAAGAAATGAAACGATAAATGTTTACAAGTTCTATTTGTATTCTGAGGTTTTCGCCTTAATTATCTCGAAATTTTTCATTTAAATTTTATTAAAAATGTTACAGAATTTTTTATTTCTACTTTTAGACGTGTCTGCCTTTACTAGAAACTGTAGAAACTACAAAATATTGATAGATAATCTGTAAAAACACACTAGTTATGCGGGTCAACATGCCATTAACTTGTAACTGCTTTCATTTGTTTAAAACACGAATAAACTATAATTTTATTTTAACAATCTCGGTAACGACGTATTTTGATCGCACTTATTTAGTTTTAATGTTATGTTCATTATGAAGAATCCTTCTTAGATAGCAAAGTTAAAGTTAAAGGTATAATTGAGCTATTTGAGTAAGCCGTGTAAGAGCTATGCTTCGGCAAATATGGCGGCTCGACCGGAGTGGTATCACGGCCTCATAAAAAGCCGATGTTAAGTAATTCTTTTGTACTGAACTTTTGTAGTGTTACTGGAAGCCTAAACCCTCCAACTAAGACTGACGGACACTCATCATCAACGGCCTTTTATAGCCAGCTGCTGGACATAGGCTTCTCCTTGGAAATGAGTTTTTAGTATAGGGCTTGTGTCAAGTTTTCCTTCTCTTTGCGGTGCTGTTGCCCTATATAGTTTGCTCCCTCTCAGCTCAAAAACTCAAAAGGAGGACACTCAAAGTCGGGAAACTCGGTGGTAAGTTGCAGGTACCAGGGCGTCAGTTACTTACCATCAGGTAATCAATCCGCTCATTAGCCCCCTTACCATACCTTTTACCATAAAGAAAATACATAGCTATGCTGCAACCTATATACCTACATATAATTATAGAAACATCATCATCAGCAGCCTTTACTAGTCCACTGCTGGACAAAGGTCTCTCCTTCGAAAGGAAGAATATAGAAACAATTAAGAAAAATATAAGCTTTTACTGTATAAAACCTACAAGTTAATAATACTTCGACTATTATCTCGCAAAATTACCCGAACCCTACACCACACTAATAGGGTAAAACTATTAACCCTCAAACACGCACTTAATGACAATAATTCCACTTTCACCCCTTCGCTCCATTTCTCCCAATTTGCAAACAAGCCACCATAAACGAGATTTCTACATACCAAACTTTTTTTTTCAACATCTGTCGCGGCCTCGTGTCCATTCGGCCAACGTTTTTTTTTCTCTAAACTTTTTTTATCGCGCTCCTTTTGCAGTTTCGATCGGATTTGTCTCCGGGGGGTCGGGATTGTATCCACTAACGATTGCTTACGAGTTCTGTTGAGGTTGTCGCACGTTTCGCTCTTTGATTGTCCGAATGTGACGGATTTGCGATTTTAACGCTATTCAGGAAATGCCATTTGAGCAAAGAGGATTAGAAAGGCCCAGCCGACAATGGCCGGTATGGATTACAAACTTGTGAACAAACATTATTAGGATGTTATGGGCAGTTCGTTATGCTGCTTAAGATAAATCTTAAGAGAATCTTTGACAGTTTTTGATTTAGATGGTCGTATATAAATCTTAACTGTTGGGTGTCTATTTTTGATATTTTTTCATAACTAATAATCGTTTACTTAGTAAATTAAAGGCATAATCGTCGCCACCAGTCACGAATTAAATGAATACATGAGATGTAAGTACTGAATATTACAAAAAAATGACACTTTTTCACTTGTTAACAATTCTGACTAAAAATCAAATCGTGAGAATAGCTCTCGAAAGCTTTCTCAAGAGATCAAAACAAGCCTCTAGAGAGCATAACACCAATTGTTATATAAATCATCTGCCCACATTCGTACATGTATCCGATTTAATTAAGTCGTTTGCGACACGTGAGCGTGAATGGAAGCGCGCCTTGTATTGTGAACGACTGGTGTCGTATTGTTGGCAAGCAGTGGGAGGTTGGCCCGGTTTCCGAACGCACCTGTCCACGTCACAAAGGCTTCGAAATTCGATTTTAAAATTGGAACGCTAAAGCTCGGATTGGTCCATACTGAATATTTGTGGCGTGGGTCTTGAAGAAACGAGAAAACATATTGAAGACACACTCGGTTAGAAAATAAACTATCTTGATATACATATAAAATGTATAACAAAGTGGCCTGAGCTGTCTACTATAACTAATAGTATACTAGTAATAATCAGGATCGTCAAAAGTCTCTTTGACAAATACAAATCATTGTTAATTAATGAATGTAGTTAATTATTGTAAACTGTAGTTTACAAATACAATAGTATATTATAACACAAGACAATAAAATCCAAATATTTGAAATTATAGTTTATGTTTTTAAGTGAACTCATATGACAATGGTGCTAATTCTGTTGTTCGAAAACTCTCTAAACTAAACTAAAAATCACTAAAAATTAGTTTAGTCCTGTCAAACCACGTTACCTATTCTGAAAACGTAGTATTTGACAGGACTAGAGACATTTTTAGTGATATTTAGTTTAGTTTAGAGAGTTTTCGAACAACAGAATTAATACCAATAACAGGCAGTACACACCCTATAGAACTAAAATAATATAACTTCGGCTAAAACTAAGCTTAACACAAGAATTCATTTTAAAAGAACGTTTTAATTATATTTTTTCTTTTTTCCATTTTTTTTTCTTTTTAAAAAAGACAACTCCCGCACTAAGAATAAATCCTGTGTCGCGGGGGACTTTACAAACATACATGAAACGGACACAAAGTACACCCAGACTCAGAACAACAATTTGTGGATCACCCAAAGTGTTGTTCCATGTGGGGTTTGAACCCACAACAATCGGCGTAATAGGAAACGGCGTGGCGACCGCTTAAACACTACGCCATCCGTGCAGTCAGTTGTTTTTCATGGGACATAGTTTCATTAATATCAGCCATCTCTCAAACGAAATATTGTTTTGTAGATCAATTTTTAAGTTAACATTTTCAGTTTTACTAAAAAGTGTCTGTACTTATTAAAAATTACCTAAACTTATCGACCTAATACCTAAACGACCCTGCATATAATAAAAAAGGCACAGTATATTGTAAATATTCAGTTTGCTTTGGAAATGCAATCACAAAATATGACGTCATTCACCTTAACGTAAGGTAAAGCTGTCTCGACATCTCAATATGGCGTGTCGACGTGTTAACCTTATTGTGGATCTGTAACAATGGCGATAATTGATCGTGTCGTCTCATGCAGATGTCGGCGCACCCTTTATTTACTACACATAAGACAATTTTATTAAGCCTTACATTTAAAAGAATTGTTTAAATAGAATTTAAACACTTCGAAACGTGAACTGTCAATAGTTTGACGTTTTGTTGTACGTTCTGAAATGACAGATATTTCTTAGAATTTGATAAAGTTGTAATTAGGTGTTTTTGGAGCAGATGCGAAGGTGAAAAAAATTTTTTTTTTGAGAAGTCGGTACTTCTGGCCTACAAAACAGTAGGGGGTGATGTGTACTGCACATAAATCAAAGTAAGTTTTTAAACAGAGCCATACAAATAAAAATAAATTACAACTTCTCTCTCTAGTACCTTGATTTGTTTTGGAAACTATAACTATAATATACATTAACACCAGTTAGCGAGTAAAACTTTTTTTCTTGTATCTATTGCTTTTGATAAATGATATTTATTGCTACAAGTA
The DNA here is from genome assembly GCA_902825455.1 of Arctia plantaginis. Taxonomy (NCBI): domain Eukaryota; kingdom Metazoa; phylum Arthropoda; class Insecta; order Lepidoptera; family Erebidae; genus Arctia; species Arctia plantaginis. The sequence continues at coordinate 1,810,201 of CADEBD010000299.1, read as the reverse complement.
AATCTTTTTATATATTTTTACAAGTCGGACACTACAGCTAGAAGGCGCCGGTATTTCCTGAGACTCACTCTTTAAAGAAAGGCCGAAACAAACCACAGAGGTGTCCTTTTTTATTAAGTCCCCGTACAATGTTAAAGAGAAGTATGTGAGTGCAGAATAGGGTCTGGGTTGTCCTTTTGAAGAAAGAAACATAGTTTGGAGTCGGCCCGTAACAAGTGCGTTACGCCCTTTAAGAACCCCCCCACCCCCCAAGAGACGGAGGGGGGTGGGGTTGTGCTCCGATAACCTCATTCAATCGGGGAAAAAAACGAAAGAAGTACGTAACGTCGGTTTTCGATGAGGCGTAAAATATAGATGTAAAATAAAATATAAATATAAAAAAACAGTGCCACTCCGGGAATGCCGACAGAAGTGCAAACTTGAAAATTATAAATATTTTGATTATAATAGATTTTTCTTTTTGTTTCTTTTCGATTCGAAAAGTTCCGTCATTTATATCTATGTTGTACGTATATACGCAATATATGTTTATCTATACTAATATTATAAAGCTGAAGAGTTTGTTTGTTTGTTTGAACGCGCTAATCTCAGGAAGTACTGGTCCGATTTGAAAAATTCTTTCAGTGTTAGATAGCCCATTTATCGAGGAAGGCTATAGGCTATATATCTTTATTAGACCAATAGGAGCGGAGCACCAATGAAGAATGTTTCAAAAACGGAGAAAATTTATTACTTTTGAAAGACGCAGACGAAGTTGCGCGGGTCAGCTAGTATAATATATCATCATCCTGGGGTGCCATCCTCAAAATGAAGTTTGGAGGTCAGCAGACGGTACACCTCTCGATCATGAGCGGCCTCCTTTAGTTGGCGATATCGCAGTCCGGTCCAGGCCACGATGTCATCTATCCACTTCCTTCGTGGTCGACCTGGTGCCCTCCTGCCTGGTATTTTTTTAAAAACGAAAGAAAAAAACGAAAGTGTTGTTCCATGTGGGGTTTGAACCCACAACAATCGGCGTAATAGGAAACGGCGTGGCGACCGCTTAAACCTAGTGGTTTTTAGAAAAACAACTGACTGCACGGATGGCGTAGTCGCCATCCGTGCAGTCAGTCAGTCGTCCTTAGTTAGTCGGGCCAAATAATTGTATAATCTGCGAATATTTGTTTCGGCGTTCGGGTATTTTCTATAATATGTATCGGTTTTATTCACAACACTTTGCGGAAGATGTTTAAAATCCCGTGGACTAGTTTTACATCCAACGTAGAGGTGCTGGAGCGAGCCAAGTGCAGGAGAGAACTGATGGCGGTTATAGCGAAAAAGAAGGTGGCCTTCTTTGGACACATACAAAGGGGCCCGCAACATTAATTCCTGAGGCTTCTGTTAGAAGGAAAAATACCAGGCAGGAGTATAATATATACGAGTAGTTATATTATCAATGTGGTTGAAATCAACCCAAACTCAACTCTCGTGTAAACGGGGCCAATATATGTAGATACTCAGAGGTATATTCAGAGATATATTCAGAGGTGTCGGTAACAGTGTAGTAAGTTTAATGATTTTTTCCCATCTCAAAAAATAAATCCTTAGTTAGTTGTTCAAAAATGCCCAACGCGCCTAAATAAATAAATAAATGCTTCAATAAATTAAAACATATGTTTAGATGAACAGTACATCTAACTTTCTTGCTGTTTCAAAACATTATTTACATACCAATAATTCAAATAAGAAGAACCTTGACGTTCTACAAAAAATCATGGCTACCTTGTAAAACCAAAAATCTAAAATCATCTATCAACGCATTGAACCATCTGTCACTAGCTGTATTGGTGGTGTTGGAACGCTACCGTTATACTTATTGTGTTAAACGGTACAATTGTGTGATATTCTTGGAGAAAACTTCACTATGAGATAGATATTGTTGATAAAATTACGCTCTTTATTAAATTGACGTGTGTACAAGTGCAAATGGACAGGCAAAATGTATTTAGATTGATTTAGAAGACACCAATCCCGTATTATTTTCAATAACTTATAATTTAACTGACATTTTTATTTAAAATAGTATTGATGATTTAAATATGTAGTCGGTTAACACAAAATATTTTGATTGCCTCAATGGTGCAGTGGTAGCGACTGCTGTACTGAGATCTCGGGTCGGGCCAAATAATTGTATAATCTGCTAATATTTGTTTCGGCGTTCGGGTATTTTCTATAATAATATGTATGTATTTACAAAAAAAGTATATAAGTATTCTATCAGACAATCTAGCTTTCATAGTACAAGCTCTGCTTAGTTTGAAACTAGATGGCGTTGTGTCAGATTTCCGTTTTTTTTTTTAGCAGCGACTACCACTGCCCATTGGCACTTTAACTCTAAAGTCCCTAGTACGTTACCAGTCTTTGAGAGTCTTTGCAAAAAATAGGGGTTGGGGGTGGACCCCCAGTAACCTTACTTGCTCAGGAATATGCTATGCGAATATGCTTAGTGATATTTATGTGCTAAATACGTTTTTCACAGCTACAATAAAGTAAAACTATACGAGATCTTAAAAAAATCTATTTACAACAACAATACCAAATGTTTATTTGTTATACACCATTTTAAATAGCGGACGTCGTTTGCAAAATATACAAATCTGAAAACAATAACATAATCCCCAATCGGACAATGGCACTCATCATTACGAAAACATTAACGCATGTCTGCCAGCGGGACGCCAATTATTTTAGTTGCAACCCCATCCCGTAGTGATTACGTTGGTAACACTTGCACTCGTTCATCATGGTCAGTCGCGTGCGGACTGTGGAGCGGCACGCGACGGCCTGGGAGCTCAGCTTTTTAAAAACATCGATGTTATTCTTTATATTTTATTATAATTATTGTGTTTGAAGTCTTCGATAAACAAGACGCGTTAACATCTGATTCATTTCGATGAATTCTCATTGGATAAATCATATTCATTGGTATTAAACTCTGACTCATGGGCTGTTTTTAATAGTTGCAAGTTAATTGAGAATTCGTTTAACAGTTAACCGTCCTTCTTTGTACGTACTCACATCTAACACCTTGAGGCACTTAGCATCACGGTTCTTGAAGTCATACTGTAAAATGTATTAATTATTAAAAACCATTTTATAAAAGCTGCCCTAAATCTGTCGTGTAATGATTAAGATCACATTAAATATTGAATAAATATATGATGTAACTACTAAACTGTCTCTTCGTTGATATCATACGTTTGTTTATAGATAAAATTAAGTCTGGACAGATTTGACATTACTTATGGTATCTGTAAAGTATAAAAACTTATATTACTGGCAAGGTTAAAAACTATTTCCTACAGAGCGAAAGTTCTTGAAGAAATTTAACACGATATCGAAAATTCGCCCTTTTCTAAACGGCGCAGATAAGTTATTCAATGTAAAAATTTCACATAAGTACTCGAGTCCTTTATTTCTCAAGAAATCACACTTCACATAGAAACTATTATCTCAGTTCATTGGATTCTATAGTACGTTCGTTGCATAAATTTCACAAGCCTCTTCAACCATCAAACATACGTTTAAGAAATACCATTTAAACTGAATCTCACTGCATTCTAAATCTTTCTTTCTCATACCTATTAGCTGTACACTCTAAAATCACTGAACTTACGAAATGTGAGCAATTAATGCGCAGACCGACCATCGAAGCGCGCGAACAAGCACAAAGGCCGCCATGTTTAATAAATAACCTTATAATCTGCAATTCGCGCCATTGTCGCGCCCTGTTTACGCGGTCCAGTCGATTAAGCACCTAATATAATACCCGCTATTGTACACTAAGATTCGCCACTCGATCACAATAAAATTGTGGGAATTATTGGATTTCTGTACTTTAGTAATTGTGAGAACGTATTTCTTACTCATAATTGGTTTTCGACATATTGAATTATTAATTCTTAAAATAATTGATATTCCGTTCTAAAGTCATTGTTCTGGATCATTTTACTGCTATTATACGGCGGGAAGCTTTCCCTGTTATTTCAAATACCCAACCTAAATGTTATAATTAGAAGGGTATTAAATTAAGGTTTCTATTTTCTTATTTTACTAATCTAGGATATTTGGTATGGCAAAAATATCTTGCCAAATGAACAAGGGCTTTAGATACAGGTGTAGCTGTAACTGTCTGGTAATTGTGAACAACCACACATTTTAAAAGCAGAAAAATCTTAATATTTTATTCTTTATGTAAAAATGTTTTATGGTGAAACATCTTCGCGGATGAGCATTTTACATGCCTATGTATGTTCCATTTGTGTTGCACTTAATACATCTTTATTCAAAATCAATATCCTTAATAACCTCTTTTCGCTGCTCGTTTTGTAAAAAAATTGCGTAAAGTTATCTAGATACAATATTATGTTTATAATCCTAAATAAACTATCCGTAGTTATACAAAATCACTAATCCCTCTATAATACAAAAATAAACTATACAAAAATACAAAAACATTGCTTTTGAATACTCAAATTAACCTTGTTTGTGCAACGGTATCGGTTACTGAACGAACCGCCCGGGGGCAGTGCTGCCAACCTCTCGCCGAAAACAATTAAAAGTTTGAAAGAAAAATGGAGGGCCGCGGTGCCCGGGGCGCGGTTGTGGGAACGGTTGTATTGTTTCTGATTTCATTGATGTTCACACGGCTGTAGACAGCCGGTGTCGATTGAAAACAATGCGATGTTAATTCGCGACTCAATCGGACCGCACATATGGCATTTTTGTTGGTTTACTCATAGAGGTTCAGCGATCTGAGAACTTTTTCCACATCAGAGCTTGTGATTTTTATCAGAAAATAATAAAGCAAATAAAACCGAAGTTCTATTGAATTCATAGATTTACGATCTACTTCAATTTGTTTTAATATAAGTTCTAAACATTGTAAATATTTAAAAATATCAAGAGTAGTATTCAGTTAACCGTGGCAAAGCCAAGCTTCGCCACAAATGGCCGTCTCCACCGGAGTTAAGCACTTTTGTCGTTGTTTTTCACCGGGTGAGTGAGGTTACACTCCCATTCCCACTGATTCTGGGGGGAGGATTTCAATGGGCGGCAACTTGTCACTCTTGATTAGGAGGTGTTCATGAGCGACGGCAGTCACCTGTCATCAGGTGACCCGTGAAGCTTGTTGGCTGTTCCAAAACGTAGATTCCGTGGATTTTCTTTACAGACAGCAAACTCTCTCTTTTTTAAACAGCATGTTTTATAGGTTTCTAGTTACAAGCATAATAAGTGCAAATGAGATGTGTAGACAATCTATACAAATAAATAAAATTGGAGTGTCTGTTTGTAATATTAAAATAACCGCTTTTTACTAAATGCATATGTATGTTTACACGGTACATATGCCAAAATATATTTTTTTTTACAATTTTTGTCTATCTGTCTGTCTGTCTGTCTATTTGTTCCGGGTAATCTCTGGAACGGCTGGACCGATTTCGACGGGACTTTCACTGGCAGATAGCTGATGACATAAGGAGTAACTTAGGCTACTTTTTTTAGACTTGCTTCGCCCCGTGTTGCCCGCGGTTATAACAACAAACGCGGGTAACACCGCGGGTCTCAGCTATTATTAAGAAAACATTGCATAGCATGGGTTAATTTGACTGCACGGACGGCGTAGTGGTTTAAGCGGTCACCTCGCCGCTTCCTATTGCGTTGAGTGTTATGGGTTCGATCCCTGCATGGGACAACACTTTGTGTGACCCACAAATGTTGTTCTGAGTCTGGCTGTTCTTTGTGTCCGTTTCATGTATGTTTGTAAAGTCACCCGCGAGACAAGAATATATTCCTAATTCCGGCATTGTCAATAAAAAAAAACTGACCCAGAACATCAATTTCATCATCATCAACAACAGCCTTTAATAGTCCACTGCTGGACATAAGCCTCTCCTTAGAAAGAAGGTTTTGGCCTACTATACCGCGCTGGCCAGACGGGTTGGTATAGGGATTGTTTCAAGTTTTTCTTCTCTTTGCAGTGCTGTTGTTCTACGTAGTTTGCTCCCTTAGTCGTCTTACGAGACCCACGGGGTGACCAGGGGTGGTGACAACTGGTTAATTTATTTACTATAATTATCACAATATATAGATACGTGCGATTGTGTATATGTTGTCCTAGTTTTTACTCGACTACGCCAGAACTATGAATATTATTATGTTTTTCGGTTGATGGGTTTTGGGTTGGGAGGTGTCGTTAGATTGGTCCTAATTGTGAGACTGGGTATAAATGGGAGTTGGAAATTTATATAAAACTTCATTATTTTTGATAAAACTCATAGTAAATACTCTTTATTAAAAAGAATATAAACGTTGTTACAAATTTTACAAAACTAACCTTAAAAAAGGGATGCAAGTTTGTATGGAAAACATTTTTTTTAACTTATCGACTTCAAACACTCAGTACCTACAGTTATATTCCTTATCAAAAAAAAATAGTCATCTATTTCTTCACTTCTTAAAACATACGTATGTTTGTTCCCCAATCACGCAAAACGGCTTTCCTGATCTGGACGAGATTTGGTACATAGATAGATTATAGTCTAGAAATTAACAAAGGCACTCTTTATCCCGCCAAAACATATTGTCAAAATTGACATTTACGCGATCGAAGCCATGGACAAAAACTAGTATAATCTAATCTAATGAAAATCAATCCGTGCTCGCTTCATGACACCCCACAAGAAAAGACACCCCTCTCAATTAAAACCACTAAAACATTATCAACTTACGACAGAAACTCTCAAATATGAGCCCAATTTACAAACTGTCGAGCTTGATCGCGCATATCGCACGTTCAGCAGCAGCGAGAGGACCAGCGCGTGCCGAATCGCACCCGCGCCACACTTCACGATTCCTGAACGATTTGAGTGGGTAATTGACGCACGTGTTGGCACAGCCCTATTGTTTCCTAGATAACGTAAAATAGTTAAGTTATGACACTTGAATAAAACAGTTTTTTATATTAGTCTGTGGTGTTTTATGAATGGTTAAGTAATGACGCTTGCATACAAAAGTTTTTATGTTAGTCTATGGTATTTTATGATTTATCAGTACGCATAAAGCACCAAACACATTTAATACCTTGTTGATTAAATAACTCATAAATAATTTTACTGTTATAAATGTACACTTGGTATGCAAATGTCTGCTAAATATGTACCTCCGTAATTTTAAATATTAAAATCTCTAGAACGTCATCAAAATATTTGTGTATAAAATCAAGTCTTGTAAGCATTATATAGTTTTGCAATTTTTAGTAAAATTTTGACAAAACATATGTATGTTAGAAAGTAGAAAAACTGTTTGCCATAAGTCATCATCATCATCATGAACAGCCTTCACTAGTCCACTGCTGGACATAGGCCTCTCCTTAAAAAGGAGGTTTTGGCCTACTATACCACGCTGGCCTGACGGGTTGGTATAGGGTTTGTTTCAAATTTTCCTTCTCTCTGCAGTTCTGTTGTCCTGCGTAGTTTGCTTCCTTGCTATAAGTATGTAGGTTTTACACATCAATTGATTATGAAAAACAATTATTATGGTTTTAATAAAGAAGTCTATGTGGCTTAATGCATTTTATAATATGGCAATAGTAATTAGGTTATAGTGTAATGTAAATACAATGAAAATGAATAATATAATATTAGATCAGTGTGTACTGTAGGAGTAGTATTCTCAGATCATAGACACTTTGTCGGTGTTATTAGTATATGTGTCCATGCAATAACAGAGTTTTCTAGTAATACCAGGCTCTTAGGCAACCGGGGATGGGTAAACAGGCAGAGAAACATAATGAAACCTTGTGTTATGTTCCTGATTGCCGAGGGTCTTGACAATTAGACATTTTCTTTCTAAAACTATAAAAGAAATCTGTAAATAACCATAATTGGGTACCTGTTTTTTTATTATCATTTGCACTTCTATTAAGCGCACTATGCCTGCAGACCGTGATTCTAAGTCCATATCTGTTGTTGTGTTATTACATTAGTAAAATAGTTTTAATCTTACCGAAATTTTTAAATAAATATGGTCAACGTCGTCGACACTCATTTTGTATTGAAGTATAGTTTAGAAGCCTTATGATTTAAAGAAATCCAAATCTTATTAAAACCCTTTCTTAAACTTAGTTTTTACAGTAATAATTGCAGAATAAATATATCCTATGTAATACGGCATTTAACCTTATTTTATTAAATATTATAATATTTGAAATGTGTACAGGTAGCGCCATCTAGTAGGGAATAGCAGTATTTAAGCACCACTAAATTTTTTATCAGTTTTTACTTCAATAAAGATATAAATCGTACTTCCTTATTTTCACATACTAATAATGTTTCATTTCATTCCTTTTATGTTTTAAAAAAAAAAACACAAAATGCTTTACATTACTTGATTTTAAATTTACTCTTTATATGATGTAAAGAAACGCCATAAAAAACCTACCAATTATTATTTGACTCACTTCTCGCAATATTTTCTTAGCGATGTCACCCGCGAGTCTGCAAACAAGCAACACGATCACCCATAATCTAAGAAAAAAGTAAAATGTGTACTACAAAATAAACCTGATCTGCCTTCACTTTCAAACGTAACGACAAAAAGGGTCTTTCTATATTGGAAGTGACTGCGGTCAAGTTACGCATTACGACCAACAGAGGGCCAGCAAATATTTGATGTCGGGTAATTGTCATACGAGACGAAAATATCTTTTTACTGCGTCCCTCGTGTGTTAAAGTTTACTAGCCTTGGAAGAAGGCAGGAATGGTTTTATTTTGCATACATTTTGATAAACGAGTGTGGGTAGCGTCCTTTATGCGAGTTTCTACTGATTAGGTACCTATTTTTGCGATGAATATTGTAATTTTTTCATATAGGAGCTCCACGGGCGAACACTAGCAATTTTAATAAAAAAAAAATATTGTATAGGTTCCGCAGGGAGGATGGGTTTTGGCTCCGGTAACCTAACTTACTCAGTGAAAAGTAGACTTGGAAATTATTGCTACTTTTAAAACATATTTATATGATAAAATGTTTGGTTTTAGTCACAGCAATTTCACATGTGATTGTCATTTGGTCATAGACAAAAAACAAGTGAACAAGTCGTGCTGTAACAACATTAGTCAACTCTCGAATTTTCCTTACTGCATATGCTGCTGAGCTGAGTCTACTCGACAATTTATCAATATGTGGGCCCCACTGTAACTTAGAATCTAATGTTATACCTAATAATGGCGTAGTGTCCACAAGGTCCAGCCCGACATCCTTAATTATCACAGTAGTTTTCACTGGCTTGACGTTTGGCATAGTGCAACGTATACACTTAGTTTTTTATTCATTTAATAGTAAATTGTTGACGTCAAACCAATGAACCACTTTCGAAATGGCGCTGTTTACGAATGTGAAATCAAAACGGACACTGTTTTAGTCTAAATAATAGTGATCTGCAAACAACACAATCTCGAGATTGTCCTTGACAAGGTGAGGTAAGTCGTTAACATATACTAAAAACAAAAAAGGAACAGGAAACAAAAAAGGAAAAGGAAACAAAAAAGAATAGAACCCTGTGGAACGCCCATTTCTACCACAGAGCCTGGAGACCACTCACCATTAACATCAAATGGTTACTGTGGGTTGTCCTTAAGGGATAGACATATACCATGGCGGACATTTTTTGTAGATCTTTTTAAGATATACATTTACGTAGTACATTGTTTTGGTCTATCTAGTAAGTTCCAGCCAGCGTTTGCAATGTAAGCGCACAAAAACATGTTTTTACGACAAATCTTTGAAATTCTCGGTTTTTCTCTGCTATAATATGCACGTATTATACATATATACCTTTCTCTTAAATCACTCTCTCTATTGGTAAAAACTGCATTAAAATCCGTTGCTTAGTTTAAAAGATCTAAGCGTACAACAGAAAAAAGCGACTTTATTTTATACTATGTAAAGATTTTAAAAGAAATTCACGTATTTAGGATTTTTATTGCAGAAATTTTTTTTAAATATCATTAATTAAATTTTTTATTCATTTATATTTTATGGCAACAAAAATAAATTAATGTTCTAGCCCAAAAATTCGGAGTATCGAGGGTAGAGTAGAACCGTCTCATAAAGTTGAAAAAAAATCTGACTATAGTAAATAATAGTTCTAAAACCGATCAGAATGGCGCTAGTGTAGCAACATAGCAGTCATAGACGGTGTGACGTTTGTTGCATAAAATTATTAATATACTTTTATTCTTTGAAAGTTTATTTATTGTCTATAAAACTCATTCATACATTTATTCAACTAATATATTTTCACAGTATAGTACACAGTGTCTAATTAATATTTAAGCCAATATTCAATTTACACAATGTTTTTCTTTTAATGTTTTATTTCTCTATCCTACTCTGACAACTTATGGCGCTTTCTTAAAAAAAAATCCTGATGCTATTGTAGCGCTCCCAATTTAGCGCATTTTGACGGACTCTTTTCATACGCAGAGATGGTTCTCCTTACCACTAGACTCCATAAATCAAAGCCAGAAGCCATCCTTTTTAAAAAACGAACGTCACTGGCTGGATGTCAACTAAAAAAATACGCCTTCTGTTACTATAAACGTCTTTTAATTTAAATATAAATAAACTTTATAACAATAATTTGAAGAAAATGGAGGTTCATAAGCTGTGGGAGTACAAAGAGTACATCAACGTGAACGGTATGATGTTAACAAATGAACTGATATCATTCTTACAAAATTCTCTGACACTGTTGCAAGTGGAGAACCATTTCAAGCACATCCAATATTGGGGACAGTTGTACGCCGTGGACGCCGATTACCATATCGCTTGTGGCATTAATGATGACGCTATACTAGACAGAAAATATTACTACTCGACAGATTTCAAGTTCTGGGGATTGTTGCCAAAGGCAAAAAAGAAGTATAAGCACCTATCTCTTCTTGCTACATTTCCTTTTAGAGGTGAACCATCTCTAAAACTCAAAGTCCTTGATGAACAATTAGAAGAAAATAATCCTGAAAGATGCCTAATCATGTCCGAAGAGAATCGTTTGGCTGCAACTATTAGCAATATATGTGAGGAAGCGGAAATATGTGCGCGTGGGCAACTGATAAAGCAACCATCTGGTACGGTAGTTACTAACCCCAATTTTTATGGCCTAACCGCTGCAGAAGGGAAGCATTTGAAGTCGTACTTGCATATCAGACTTGCCCAACATCGCTGGAACACCAATCTCCTCACAAGACAAGATTATAACTACAGCATGGACTTTCTAGATTCTGTTGATCAGGACATCCCCAATGGCTGTTGGAATCTCTCACTGGAAAGAGGGGGTACAGTGGCGTATTTGAGAAGTCTTTATTGGCCAGGAATGACGTATTTCCATAAAATACGAACACAAGACGCTGGTTTTCTATACGTTGGCAATGGTCGCAAGAATTTGGATGTACCGTTTTTACTTTAGTTACTGTATTAAATATAATTTTGTATTTTTTTACTTAGTTGAGTTTTACTTGGTTTTATTAATTTCGTAGGTTGATGAACTAGCGATTAACAGTTTTCTGAAATTAAAGTAACGCCTTATAAATCGTTCAAGGGATCCATTGTAAATTCTTATTCAAATTCGATTTAATTTCATACAGTTGCTTACTACCAATTGTTTGAAATCGTCTTGTCATTTTGACACGGTTTTATTAGCTTTGTATCTATGTATGTAACGGAATCTTCAAACGTGATTATGACCCACTTCAAAATGTCGAATGAAATTGAAACTTCGCACACTTATCAAGGACCGATGACAATACAATTATTTGATAAATTTGGCCCAGTATCGAATTTAGAGAATTTCCATGTGGAGCACACAGCACACTGCCTTGCGGAGCATCCGCATTTACAGATTTGAAGTCGAAGCATGCACCTTAAACTAAACACCAAATATGAAAATGCATTAAAACAAGAAATCATGTAATGTCATTGTAATGTCTTTAAAATTAAAACTTCACTACTTACAACCCTGAAATACTTAAATACCATATTACTTTTTAAACAACGCAGATCAGCAACAGTTTGGTTATTTGTATTATTAACGGTCAAAGTGGAGAAACCATGCAATTCCAGCACAATCTGTACGCTATTAAACAGCCACTACCACCTGTTTATTTTAGCCGTATTATAATAGCAAGTAACACCATGTTTAGTCGTCAACGTTTCTTTACACGCAGCACTTATATAAAAATAGTTCTAATTAGTAACCATGTAGCAACAAGCACTAGAGTGTGATTACATAATTAAGTCAAATTGTAGCAAAATTGGCCCGCCTGGCCAGCGTGGTATAGTAGGCCAAATTCTTCTTTCTAAGGAGAGGCCTATGTCCAACAGTGGACTATTAAAGGCTGTTGATGTGACGTGATGTGTGTGTAGCAAAATTTTGATAGACTATCAATATCCTTTTTACTATGAAATAAATGGATTTAACACAAATAAAGTTGAATGAAATACATCAAAAGAATTTTGAAATTACTTCTTTTTGTCTTAAACTTCAAATTCTTGTAATCATCATCATCATCGTCAACAGCCTATACGAGTATTAGTCCAGTGCTGGACATAGCATTACACTAATTTACTAATATCCCGTCTACTTGTAAAGCAAAAAGAAATAAAAACATAAAGCTCTTGAAAATCCATCTTTCCATCCCATATTAGTCTCAATGCACTTCTCAATGTCCATGTTCATATGCCTTAAAAGAAACCAAAAATTTAGGAAAATCAACATCTACCGACTAAAATACCTGGATTCACTCATACATTTATTCTGCAAGGTTGTTGCATTTTTTATTTATTACTATTTTAGTTTATACACTAAACTGAATTATAGGAAAAATCACATTCCTGTGCTAAGTCCAGAACGGGCATTGTAAAAGTTTGATTTAATGCAGTAACAGATATAAATGTTAATGTTCTTTGAAACCTTTACATGAAAATCACTTATAACAATTCTTCTTTTAGCCATTCAATATGATTTTGTATACGAGTTGATATGGTATGAAAAGAAATTATATAATTTTAATGAAAATTTGGAGTTAAAGTTACCCTACTTTTGTCTGAAACTAATGCTATTAACTTTGAAATGCCATCTGCATTGATTACCGTTCCGTTTTCTATTTCGTTGCACCTGTCCTGTCGTACGTGTTAAAAGTATACTTTAGAGTTTTGCAATTCGCGCCTATTCTAACCGGCTTTTCTCTTTAATTAGAATTATATTCTTTCATGTTAAAACGCTTGTAATTGATTCCTTTTTTTTATTTTGTTACTGTCAATGGCTACGGAAGGCATGAATATCACAGAAGAGGCAGAAATGGCGGAATGCGACGGGGACAAAGTCGTTACGATGATGGATGTCTTACAAGAACAACAAGATTTTGAAGAGGATGCTAACGCTGTCCTGGGAGCTTCCGACGATAAGAATTGTACTTATTTAAAGGTAAGATTGTACCCTTTGGTTTAAAGTTATTAAATTGGACCAACATGGCGTTCACACATTGACACTGGCACATTATCTTGCGCTATTCCACTCATTTTCTGCAGTATTGTCTACCTTGCCTTAATTTTAAATGAAAAAATTACGCAGGATATCATATCATAGTCTAGTTCACAGTCAAAACGTTTAAGAAAGTTAAATGGTAGTGTTTTATATAAATACAATCTAGATCTATTTACTCCAATTTTTTACATAATTTCAATGCGAATACAATGTGCTATTTGTGTTTTATAATATGTCAGCAAACTGGCTCGGCTTTTAAAGATAACAAGATATATGCCTACATCTTTTCCTGTCATAATTAACAAATTTTAGAGTAAAAAATTAATAATACATTCATTATAGCAGATGTATTTACAAAGAAGTATATAAGTCTCTCAGTCAATCTAGTTTTTATAGTACAAGCGCTGCTTAGTTTGAAACTAGGTAGTTTTTTTGTAAAAATATTACTTAATTAATAATAAATATTATTATTATATAACTTTATTAGTTCATACAGCAGTAAAGCTCTCGATCGGCATGATTTGCTCGAAAATCTGCAACAATTATTACATATCAGGAAATTTGCCTAAAATCTTATTAAATTATTCACTTAACCTTATTAATCCCTCAATCCATTAGTAAAAACTGTATAAAAATCTAATTTACTTAGAAGTAAGTTATGTTCAGACAAACAAACAGAATGATAGACCAGTAGTGGACTTTTTACTTGATAATAGACTAACTAATAATGTATTGATTTCATTTTAATTTTTATCATAGTTCTTAATAATTTAATTTATAAATTGTTTTTATTATAAGCATTTTATGTAAGTACTGTACTTTTTAAGGCTAAAAACAACACCTGCTGTGGCCTGCGGCTTCACTTGCAAGGTTATTTTTTACTCTGAGAGTGATTATTTTATCCCTTAAAAGTAAAATTTCCAAAAAACCTTCCTTAGTAGGTCTCAGCGGTCTAGGCTTTGAATTGCTATGTTTCATAAATGTTTTTGTTTTGTTTATAGGGCTATATCAAGAGGCAGGCCATCTATGCTTGCCTGACTTGCTGTCCAGACGTGAAAACAGACCCCACCAAGCGAGCCGGAGTGTGCCTGGCATGCAGTTTAACTTGTCACGAAAACCATGAACTTGTTGAACTTTACACCAAAAGAAACTTCCGTTGTGATTGTGGTAACCCTAAGTTTAATTCCAACCCCTGTCAATTCACTTCTAACAAAACCGACTTGAATAATGAAAATATTTACAATCAGAATTTTAGTGGACTTTACTGTACATGTCAAAGGCCTTACCCTGATCCGGAAGCCACTTTTGAAGATGACATGATCCAGTGCATTGTTTGTGAAGACTGGCTACATGCATCTCATTTGGATGCTGTAGTTCCTGCCAATGATCAGTATTCAGAAATGATCTGCAAAGCATGTATGAGTAAAAATGACTTCTTGCATGATTATAGTAACTTAGCTGTTAATGTTGAAATTGTTGATATTTTGACAGTTAATGGTGATGTAGCAAAAGCATTCACAAATAATGAAGATAAAGCACTTATTTTAAATGGAGATGTAGATATGACAGATGAAAAAGATAACAATTCTGCAAAAAATGAATCTGTTGATAAATATGATGAGTGTACAGCTCCTCAAGAAAAAACCAAAACAAGTGAAGAGGAAGAAACCATACCAACAGACGCTACATTAAAAGACAAAACAGATGACAACATGCATACTGATAGTAATAACCAGGAACCTGACTCTACAGAAACTAAAGAAACTGCACAAGACGACTTAATACCCGAAAAAGGAATTCAGGAAGAAAATGAAAAAGCTTCTGATGCTTCTACAGATAATAAAATGGAAAGTACAAACGAAAGCAGTGAAACAGTCAATGAGCAAAGAGAAACAGATGAACAAATGTCCAATGACGTAATAGCCGATAGTGAAAATAGTGATAAAAATAAAACAGAACATCAGCTTCTAGATGATATTAAGACATCAACATCTGATAGTCTTTTAGAAGAATCCTCGACTGCAGTGGAGTGTGACAAAGTAGAAAAAATTTCAGAGTGCTTGGAGAAAGCAGAAGACAGTATTAGTGCAGATAATAGCAATGACAAAAGTGAGGGATCTCCCTCAGAACAAACAAATGTCGGTTCTGAGGCAGAAAGTGGACCTGAATCTGGAAATATTAAAGTTTCTGATGCTTCACAAGAGTCATTGGCAAAAGAAAATGTGGACGATAAAACTGACGCAGTTATGGACGCTATTGATGCTTTGTTAGAAGGTAACGCTCCAGCAAAAGACTCTGAATCTAAAGAAGCTAATGATGAATTGCAAGCAAATGAACTAACTCAAGGAGCGAATGACTTAGAAGTGTGTGAAAAGCCAACAAAGCAAAATAACACCGCCACAAAAGATTCTGAATCTAAAGAGACTAATGATGAATTACAAGCAAATAAAGTAACCCAAGAAGCGAATGACGTAGAAATAAATAAACATGAGAGCATAGAGAGCTCAACCACTGATAGCAAAGAGAAAGCTGATGCAGATGTGGAAATGAAAGATGGTTCAAGTCAAAATGAACATTCGAACAATGAAAATAAAGAGACTCTAGTTGACTCTGAAAATAATAAATCTGTAAGTGTTGACACTACTGAAATAACGAATGCAGAAAATAAAACTACAAGTAAATCTCTCATAGATACAGCTGAAAAATCTGTTGTAACAGATACAGATAAATTAGTTAATAGTGATGTTAATGAAGCTTTAAATGAAACAGATATTACAAATAAAGTGGAAAGCGATGGAAGCAAGAATGATGAAGACAATGTTTCTAACACGACTGGAAGTACAAATGAGAATAAAAGAAAACTTAGTAATACAGAAGAATCATCTCCAAAGAAAGCCAAGTTGAACACATCCAAGTGCGAGAGGCCTAAGGGCGTCAAGAAAGTTTACAAAGGCGCAACATTTTGGCCATCAAACTTTCGGCAAAAGCTTTGCACGTGTGGCGAATGCATATCAATGTATAAAAACTTGAATGTGCTGTTTTTAACTGACTTGGAAGATACAGTGTCGTACTATGAGAGTTTAGGGAAAGAGAATATAGATGGAATCGTATCACAATATGAGAAAGGGCTTCAAGCGCTTTCTTCTTTAGACAGAATACAGCAAATAAACGCCTTAACCGAGTACAATAAAATGAGAGATAAGTTGTTAGATTTCCTAAAGAGTTTTAAAGATAGAAAAGAAGTAGTTAAAGAAGAGGATATTAAAGCTTTCTTCGCCGGTATGAAGCCGAGACGGGAGCCTGACGGAGTATATTTTTGCAGATAATTTCTAAGCAATGATAAGGACATTTTTTTTTAATTTTACGTTGGACCGCATTCCAAGCTTAGTAAGCAAATAGATTGATGGTTATTGAATTATCAATAAAATTACATTTTTAAATATCATTGTTTTATTGGTGTGATAATGTTATGTTAAGGTATTGTGAATGTTTATATTAAGATATGTACTACTGGTTTCTAATCAACCAAAGATAATCTAGCAGAAGCTTATTCCAACTGTCAAATGTTGTTCTTATAACTTCAGACCTTCATTATGTATAATAGTAACAGGGAGACACTTTCTAAATATACAAATCTATAAATACTTGTTTTCCTTTCGCACCACACTCCGGGTCCCAGTAGCCGTGGAACCAGGTGAACCCTAAGAAGTAAATCCGTGGTACGCCAACGGACCCTGGGCTTGTAGATGACCCCTTGTGTGTGGGTAACACGGTGTTCCCGTTCTGCAATCTGAAGTGCGTCACGCTCAACAGCACCACCAACCCGGCCTGCTTCTGCTAGAGTGACAATACTCAATAACTTTATTGCTTCCATAATGTGAATACATAGGTGACAACAATCAAGCGGCAACAATTATGGACCCTGTCGGGCGCAGCACAGTTTGTTTGGGAGAGAGGAAGATAACAACCACATGTACAGTAGAATATTTTGTTTCTAATTAATATACTCGTAGTAGGATAAAATCATGGTAACTATACATGTCATGTATTATTATATTTTTAATTAAAATCAATATTGTTAGTTTTATTTGTTCATAATTTTAAAATTGATTTAATAATGTATAAGAGAATAAAATATTGTCCGTTATTTATTATTTTAATTATTTATTAGTTATTTTAATTATTTGATTGATTAATTATTATTATTTTAGTAGTCATAAATATATTATGAGAAAATGGAAGAAAAGAGGACACTATTATTACATCCTTTTTTTTTTGTCTAATTTGGTTATAACAATTATAGAATTTATTATTTTAGAGTATTTTATTTACTTTCCAAATACTCTTTTACGCTGTAGAAACACTTGCTTATTAGAAATAACTTTAATTTATTAACAAAAGTATCAAATTTAGTCTCGTTTTTAATATCAATTGGTAATTTATTATAAATTTTTATAGACATGACCAAAGGACCACGAGAATGCATTATTAGTCTAAAAGGGGGTAGATTTAATCTGTTTTTGTGTCTAAAGGAAAAGTTTGTTTCTTTGTCTTCCCGTTTACTATACAGTGCCGGGTATTTTCGGACAAATTTATTTATTTCTAATATGTATATACTGGGTAATGTTAGGACGCCCAATATCTGGAAATGAGGTTTACAAGTATCTGTTTCTTGTATATTAACTAGAATTCTTATTAACTTTTTTTGTAAGGCGAATATGGTTGCTGCGTCTGCACTATTACTCCATAAGACAGCCAAGAAAAGGCGTAGGCGTAGTAGGTGACAAGTGCTGCAGCTAAATCTGTCGACTTTTTGATTTCTCGCAAGGTATAAGCGAATTTTGATAACTTTATTCTGACGTTTTTTACGTTGTTTCCAATTGATGTTTGAATCTATAGTGATACCTAGCAAGTTAAAATCCTTTACTTGTTCTATTTTTGTTACTCGAAATGTGAAGTTTACATCTATTGGTGTCTTTTGGTAGGGATGGACAGATGACCTCACCTGTCACCCCCAGGGCTGCGCTTACGGAGGACGGAGGTCGTCGAATCGGGAAAGTTCCAAATCTCTCGCGGTCCCGTTTCGCCGTCTCCCTACGCAAGCATAACTTCCTCACAGAAGGAGACGGCGGAGTCCTACACGCTGTCGCTCCGTACCGTATCGTAAAAAAAGTAGGTTTTTGGGCAATCGCCGTTTAAAGATTCTGGATTCTTACATTTCGTTTTATTATTGCTTAGTATTTAAGTGATAATTGAGATATTTTTTAGAGTTATTCTTTGCTAACTATACTATCAATAGCCATGAAAAAAAAAAATATACATAAATTTCAAGTGATGGATAAAACACTTTTTTTTTTTTTATTTATTTATTTAAGGTCGCTTTTTAACATCTCAGGTCATTAGCGACCACAATTGACAATAGGTATACATATATAATCACACTGTAGTTTACACTAGGTTATAGACATTGATCATTTTCAGAAAACTTAAAGTTTGCATACATCCTTTTTGATTTAAACAGTCTTGTAAATTATTTGGCATGTTACATAACTTTTTCTCGCTACAATAAGCTGTGCAATCCTCTAATAAATGCTTAACAGTTAAATCTAGTCCACACTTGCATTTATTTCTTTCGGTTTTAGTAATTAGATGAATATGTGTCATATTTGAGTGTCCGATACGTAGACGGGTGATGATCACTTGATCTTTTCTACAAGTAAAATTATTGGGGGATTTATTAAAAATAGACTTCCTTATACTATATAACTTTGATGTATTTTCTGTTTTCCAATACTCATCCCAAGTAGATTTAATTTTATGTTTGAGGTATTTTTGTAGTTCGTCTGGAGTTGATTTATTTGTATGCCAATTTTCGATTTCATTTATTGCTTGCCTCGCTTCATGATCTGCTTTTTCATTACCAACTATCCCTTGATGACTTGGAATCCAAATAATTTCAAATTTGTAGTTATTTTTAAGTAGGTTTATAATTTTTTGTTTAATTTCTATAACTAGAGTATTTGTGTTATTTGTACTTTGTAACGCTGTTAAGCATGATTTAGAGTCAGTATATATTATATATTTATCTGTATTAATATCACTACTTATTAGTTCCAAGGCTTTAAGGATTGCTATTGCTTCGCAACTAAAAATTGTATTAAAATCTCCAAGTCTATAACGGTAACAATTATTCCCATATACTATTGAACATCCTGATTTTCCGTCCTTAACTGACCCGTCCGTATAAAAAATCTTACAATCTGTGTACCTACTATTAATTTCTAAGAATAGGGTTTTGTACATGTATTGAGGAGTATCTTCCTTGTGGTTTTTTGATAATTCGAGGTTGATGGGCCAATCTAAGCTTTCCCATGGGCCAATCGAAAGCAATTTCTTCGTAAAAAAATTTGGAATCTTGAAATTAATTTCCTTTAAATATTTAGTTGCTCTTATTCTGAAGGGTCGCGGTAAATGGGATCGAAGTTCATATTCCGTGTCTGCAGCTGTTATTTTAGTGTAAATATAATAAGTTGGGTTTTCAGGTTGAGATGATATATTAATAGCATATCTTATAACCATTTCCTTCCTTCTAAATTCTAACGGCATTTCTCCAGCTTCAGCTAAAATACTATTAATCGGACTTGTTTTAAATGCACCAATACTCAATCTAAGGGCAGTATTTTGAATGCTTTCGAGAGAATTGAGTGTTCGTTTTTTTGCTGAGTCATAAACTACGCATCCATAATCTATTTTTTGTCTTATCAAAGCACGATATGTGTTTATAAGACATTTTCTGTGAGATCCCCATGATGTCGACGACAGAATTTTAATAACATTTAACCTTTTATAGCACTCAGATTTAAGTTCATTTATGTGTGGAATCCATGACATCTTTCTATCGAATGTTAATCCTAGAATTTTCATTTTGTTAACTTCTTTAATATTGTGTTCATTTAAAGTCAGCTGTGTATTTTTTGATTTAATTCTTTTACTAGACATGACCATGAATTCTGATTTAGTTTTTGAAAATTTAAAGCCTGATTTCTTTGACCATTCCTCAAGGACTCCCAGTGTATTCTGTATAAGTTTTAATGTTGGTTGCAACGATCTACCGCTACAAGTTAGTGTTAGGTCATCAGCGAAAAGAAACGCTTTGACCGGTTTATCAATAAGTGGAAGAATGTCGTTAATAGCTAGCAAAAATAGAATAACACTAAGTACCGAGCCTTGAGGTAGACCATTTTCTGTACGAACTGGGTTAGATGTTGTATCATTGATTCTTACTTTTATTGTCCTATCTGAAAGGAAGTTTCTAATGAACGCCAGAGCATTTCCTTTAATATTGATGTCTTGTAATAATTTTAGTAACCTGTGTTTCCAAACCATTTCATAAGCTTTCTCAATATCTAATGCTACAATCACTGTATAAATATCATTAGCAAATCCATCCAGTATGTCACTTTCTATATTCACTAAATGGTCTATTGTGGATCGAAATTGGCGAAATCCATACTGAAATGGTGACAAGTATTTATTTATTTCTACGTACCATCTAATTCTTTTACTGATAATTTTCTCTAATATTTTACATAGATTACATGTTAAAGATATCGGTCTATAGCTAGTTCGTGAACTTGAAATCTTTTGTGGTTTTAATATTGGAACTACTAAAGCTTCTTTCCAATTGTC
Source organism: Arctia plantaginis (assembly GCA_902825455.1). Lineage (NCBI taxonomy): Eukaryota > Metazoa > Arthropoda > Insecta > Lepidoptera > Erebidae > Arctia > Arctia plantaginis. Next base: position 1,788,927 of record CADEBD010000299.1, on the reverse strand, counting down.
CGGAAATACATGATCCTTATATATATGGTTATATAGTTGAAGTAAATATTTAAGTCCTGTCATTGGCAAATGTTTAATTAAAATATTCGGTATATTATCTGGTCCTGGGCTAGAATTACCAATTTGTGAAAGTATTGAAATTAATTCGTGCATTGATATTTCTTTATTGATTGGGTTGGAATTGTCGGATGTCTCGAGATTTGAATCGGTCTCTTGTCTAATTTTATATTCAATAAATAATTCATTATAGTTATTAGAACTAGAATTAGTTGCAAAAGATTCAGCTAAAAGGTTTGAGGTTTCAATAGGGTTAGATGTAAACATACCGTCATTTTGTTCTAGTACAATTTGGTTGAATCTAGTGTTGCGGTGATTTAGTTTCTGAATCTTGTTCCACATATCCTTAACAGGGGTTTTGTTAGTAATAGATGACACCCAATTTTCCCAATATCTTTTTTTATTTTCTTTAATAAGTCTCCTATAGTAAGCTCTCTTCTTCTTATAATTGATTTTATAAGTCGAATTGGGGTCATCTCTAGCATATCGTTTAAAGAGTTTTAGCGCCTTTTTTGTTTCTCGAATTGCAATTTTACAGTCCTCGTTCCACCATGGTAAATTATGTTTTCTTAAGATACCAGATGTTTTAGGTATTGAATTATCAGCAGCCTTAAGAATGACTTCAGTGAATTTATCAACCACCACATTAATAGAAGAATCTATAAATTGATTTACTGGTACTAATTCTGTTATATTTAGATCAAAGTATTCCCGAAACATGTTCCAATCTGCTTTATCAAACTTCCATTTCTTAGGCACTCTAATATCGTTTGATACATTAGAATTAAAATTAGATGTGATGAAAATGGGGAAATGGTCACTATCATACAAATCGTCCAGGGCGTTCCATTCAAAATATGACGTTATATTTTGTGAAGCCAAGGTAAGATCTATATTACTTGTCAGACCCGTATGGCTATTAAAACGAGTAGGTTGTCCGTTATTTAATAGAAATAAATTATCAAGTTCGTCAAGCCATTCTGCTATTAACTTACCCCTAGAATCACATTTATCTGAACCCCAATAAAAGTGATGGCTATTGAAATCGCCTAAAATTATCACAGGAGATGGAAGCTGACTAATGAGATTATTTAATTGCTGTTTATCAAGAGTACTACTATTTGGTAGGTAAACGTTACATAATGTAATAGATAGTGGGAATTTTATGTTTATTGCAACTGCTTCTAAATTTGTGTTTAAAACTATTTCTTCTGGAATCGTATGAGACTTAATATAAATAGCCACTCCACCACTAGCCCTATCACCTTGCAACCGATTTTTGTAAAATTGTTTGTATCCTGTTAAAGAAGCGCATTTATTAAAAGTAAAGTTTGTTTCCTGTAGACAAATGCAAGTGGGACATAATTTACTTATTAATAATTTGATATTTTCAATTCGTTTATAGTAACCATTAACATTCCATTGTAATATATCCATATTAACTAATAATAATGTATCTTTAAAATAATATGTAGTAGTAAAAAATTAAGTTAACTTTTAAATTATTGATCTATGTCCGTTGTAACAATAGGTGTGGGAGATATTAATATTTCATGTAATTTCCTTGACAGACGTGAACATCTATTTTTTTGGCTTTTGTTCATCTTACAGTGTAATTTGTTACACATTTTAATAAGGTCCTTAATGTTATCTGTATAAGAATATACTAATTCTTTTATATTTTGTTTTCCTCGTGTATTATCTAATAAGCTAATGAATTGGTCTAAATTAATAGGGAATGTATTTTCGTTGTTTAACGTGGATAATTCTTTTTCAATATTTGTCCAAATTTCTTCTTCAGTTCTAGGGTCAGACTTTTTTAGTTTCTTTTTTGTTTTTGTTTTGGTTTCCAGATCTTCCAATGATATATTACTGCCTGTTTCATCAGATTCAAATTCCATTCTGTCAGACTCCTCTTCTTGTGTGTGTTGTTTTATAATATTTATTTTTGAGGATTCAGTAGTCGTTAGTGAATGTGTTCTTTTTACTCCTTTTGGGTTCATCTGAGATGGTTGTGAGAAGCCTTGATTTACTGGGGTACATTTAGGGTCATCCTGAGGGTGGGTAACAATTAAATCATCGCATCTATCGAATATATCAATAATTTCTTTTGCTGTTTGTTTTTCCATTTCACGGGGGTAGTCTTGAATATTTTTTATATTTTGTGGGCAATTTTTAGCTAAATGCCCCAGTGTATTACAAGTAAAACATTTTAGAGCATCAGTAGATGTATAGATCCAGTAATTAGTGCCTTCGAATGTAATTTGAAATGTTTCTGGCAGACGTGCCACATCGTCTGGGCTAATATATAATAGGGAATATGCATGTATTTTTTTTATTTTTTTAAACGATTCTACTAGTTATTACATTACCAAAAATAAATATAACACATCCGAAATATAAACCGTTAAGCAAAAAAAATTTTATTAAAATCACCATCATTTTGGGGCAATTTGAACACGTCCATTTTGGCGCGCTTTTTTTGTGACGTCAGATTACACTTTCAGACGAATTCGATGTCAACAACGGAGTAAAGTTCACAAAGTTTGTGAAAGTTAAAAAAGTGAGTGATAAAAATTAACTTATTACCATGGAACAGCCAATAAAAACTTATTATAAATATTGTGCCGTTTCTTTGTGCCCAAATAATATCAAAACTGCACCTGACAAAGTATATTCAGTCATTGTGTTGAGTCTTTCTACACGGGAATTTAATATTTAACACTGAAAACGTATTAGTTATTAACTTAAAATGAAACAAATAATCACCAGAAACCAAATATTACAAATACACACACCTTGTTGACACTCTTGACAGTGTAGGTTGACGTCACGTTTTATTCAACCAATAGCGTTGCGTTTTAGAAATTTGCGAGGGAATTTTAAAAAAGCCAATTTTTGATGATTAAATTTCACTATTAAATTATAATAAATTTCAAAAATAATTGTATGGGTATCTTTTTTTAGCAATAAAAATTACAAATAAAAATATTTTGTCCATTTTGGTGTCACGTGCATATTCCCTATTGTCTTCTAAAACTTAAGATGTGGGAAAAGCCTGGGTCGCTAACACCTATTTTCATAAATGTTAGTGGCGACATTATTTTTATATTTAATTCTTCAAATCGTTTTTCAATTATATAATTTGGAATAACGGGACAAACATTTGATAAGACGATCCTTTTATTTCTTGTAACTAAAGATTTTATTTCAAGAATATTACTTTTGATAGTTAGCTTTTTCTTTTCTTCGACAAGGTTATCGGCGGTTTTTTTCGAGTCCATATAAATACATATTCGAGCATTCGATATTCGAGATATAAATCGTATAGACGTTGCAGGAATAATTAACGATAATGCAATGAGGTACTCCCTGAGTGTTATACCGTCAATGGAGTCCAGTACGATGGCTTGGTCTTTCTTGGGAAAACAAGTAGATGAAGTAACATTTGCATAACTTGACGTATTGGGTGTTTCTTGAGACATTGTGGTTGGTTGGTACACTGGGGGATTTTGAGACGTTGAGGGTCCAAACATTATTTTATAAGGGGGCTCCTGTTGCCAGGAGTTACCCTATTAACGAAAAAAAAAATCAAAACAAATATTAAGATTCACGTGTCGCGTAGTGAATATTGGATTCAATAGCGGGTCGGACGGAGTGAGTCACGCGCGTCCGCTGTGACCGCCAGCGCGGAACTGTGATAAAACACTTTCTAGTGAAGCCCATCTTCACTTTTTGGCAATATATCGACCTATTATGTGAATCAGACTCAAAAACTTACTAAATTACACCCAACTGCAAATTGGTCTATATAAATCAAAAAGTTTAGACTTGTTTTTTTGCCCGTAGGACGACCGATTTACGAATAAATCAAAGTTTTTACGGCTCGCTTTCGGCAAATCATCATTATTATCAACAACCTTTAATAGACCACTGCTGGACATAGGCCTCTCCTTAGAAAGGAGGTTTCGGCAAATATGGGTACCTACGTTACTGCTTGTGACCTTGTATCACTCAAAACGGGAGACGAGCGTGTAGAGGCACAAACATATTTACCGAGTCATTATTTTTCTTTTTCTGTCAGTGCTAACCATTTAAAATCACACCTCGAAAATGTTGACTTGACCCCTTATATTACTAATTAAGTGAATGTTATCCATTTCCGGAATTTCCCGGCAAATCTTTGGTGTAGACAGACTTTTATAGATAGGTTAAATAAAGTGACACCTGCGGTTATAAATAGCATTAAAGCAATATTGAATCAATCTTTTTCTGTTATTGTAAAACATTTCTGCCTCCCTTGTCCCACTTCCATCGAGCTATCTGTTTTCCTTAACCCTTACTTACATCCTATGTACTGAAATTCAATTACATTTTCAAGTGCGGTAAGTCAAGCAGGCAGCTGGTCATAAACGAACAAAACCCTTTAGTATTTTAGACATTGGACTGATCCTAAATAACTTCTTAAGATACTGAAGGCTCAATTTCACAGCAGAATACTACACCTTGATGACAAATTACAAATCTTGGTTCGCAAACACGATTTGGTAACATACTGTATTCTACCCTCAAACAGTCAATAAATAAAAGTCAAGTTATACGTAAGATATTTAAAGTGTATTATTGTAAGAGAGTTATGTTTAATGCGCATCACGCGTACAGAATGTCATAGTGGCCGGGACGGTACAACAGATGCACTATTGGCGTAGAACCTTCTGGGAAGTCGTGCGCCATCACCTGCAAACAATTTGGTTGTATATACAATCAAAATTATATCCTGTGGGTCTAATGTACGTTTATTTTATTTTACATCAACTCTATCGTCGACAGTGTCTGCGTTGCGATTGAAATAAACTTACACCAGACCCACTGAGCTCACTAAATCCTTTAGAAGGGCACTAGGGCTGCTCATAGGGGATAATACCCAATAGGATACACTAATAAACAATCATTGATATATCTCTTTTTGTTCCTGCAATGTATGCAAAATTTTATGGTGATTACATTGGTAAATAAGATGTAAATGTGTAAGAAACTTGCATTTAAAATATTAATAGGGCCCACGTCATTAACAGGTAATCTATATGGTGGACAATCACATCAACAGCCTCTAATAGTCGACTACTAGACATAGGCCTCTCCTTAGAAAGGAGGTTTTCTCCTACTATACCACACTGGCCTGGTTGGTATAGAGTTTTTGTTTCCTTCTGTTTGCAGTAATGTCGTCCTGCAGTTTGCTACCTTAATCAACTCTTATGACACCCACAGATAAATAGAGGTGGGGACATATGTATCCAAATTCTTATTATATAAAAATAATTACAGACCTGACTGCCCTCTCCACGGTCCATATATTTGACTCTGACGCCAACGTTGAGTGCATTGCTCAGGGCTATTATGTGAATGTGGTCAGACTCCTTGTACATAGGCTCAACTTCCTAGAAAAATAGAAATCAGGCATATAAGCTGGGTTAATATTCAACACGTTAACAAAAAAAAATATTAGAAATAAGTACCTGTCTGCAAAACTCAGTGACTGTACGAGGACCTTCAATGAAATTCTGGTAGAAGTCCTGCTCAGTCTGAAGTTGTCCTGATGTGACAAGACGGAGGTACACCACTATGTAATCAGAGTAGCCTTGCTTATTGAACTTATCGTGAAGCTCTGCTCTGATGGAGTCTAGTGATTCTGGCGAACCTCCTGATTGTTCGCCTACTCTCTGCACCACTTCCATAAACTAGAAGTGATAAGACATTAAATAACAGTATTTTATAATAAATAAGGTCCGTGTGGTGACAGATTAAGAACACCCCCATTCATCCCATGGGTGTCATATGAGGCAACTAAGGGAGCAAACTATGCAGGGCAACAGCACTGCAAAGAGAAGGAAAACTTAAAACAGACCCTACACCAAGGCATCTGGCCAGCGTAATATAGTAGGCGAAAACTTCTAAGGAGAGGCCTCTATGTCCAGCAGTGGACTATTAATGATGATGATAATTAATAACCTACAAATCCAAATGTTGTCTTTAGAAATAATGATTAAGCAAAAATTTGGCATAAACATATAATGTTGTATTATATATGTATGTGTAATAGTTTTATTAAATTATAATCTGTGGTATTCTTTAGTTATTGTTTTGTATTTTCAAGTTTATACAAAAACATCAATTTCTTATTTTCATTGCTTCTGTGAGCAAGCACTGTAGAGGTAGAGTGCTTTATTTAAAGTAATGTATGCTACTCACACATACTTGTAATTCATCATTATTTCTATAAACCACATAATTCAAATTCATGATTTTTCCAATTTCAAAAACTCATACAAAATTATGTTTGCAAAATACATCTATTTAAAAATGCACATTATTTTAGTAATACTGTTGAATTTATATTACAAAGAAATATATAGTATAAGGGTAATTTTAACAGACTATTACACTATGGTATAACACTCAAAGAAAACAATAACAAATACAAACCTAACCTCAAATTTAAATTACATCTCACCGTTTCATAGAAGTCTTCGACTGTGAACTGCGAGAACCCTAGTGCAACTAGAATCTCCTTCGAATTTTTAGCTATTTCATAAAATTTCTCATATTCACTTTTATTCGTCAATAGATGTTCTAAATACGCATAAGAAAACGCACGAAAGAAACAGTTGCCGTCAGGACGAGTACGCCTAATATTCTTGTATTTAGAGGACAAGTCTTTAACTTTTAAAAGGTATACAGGATCTTCGTTGTATTCTTTTTCTAATGACGACAATGCCTCGAGTTCGCCAACGAGCGGTATCGCATCAGATATCTGCAAAACAAACACAACCCAATGTCAAAATTTATTGCAGGGTCAAGTTTTTGAGACAGCAAAGTTGTTCTGCAGACGGCTTCCAAACTTTCTGTTAACTCACCTCTTTTTCAATCTCTCGCTGCTGCTTCATGATCAACTCATCTTGATTTATTGAGTTATCTATTAAATTGCCGGTGCAAGCGCTACTACTCGATGCATCGTCCGCCATTTTTCAATAAAATAAAAACTGAAATGACATATGACGACAAATGACAATCGGTGAAAAATATTGCGTTCAGAAATTTAAAGTTTGCTACAGTTTCGTCTCGTGTACTTGATAATTAATTATTTCTTGTAATAGATAATTTTCTATAATGGGGCACATAAACTCTTCAAGTTAATAAATTAAACAGTATTTTCACTCCCCTGCATAGCTAGTTCAAATGACTTGAGCTGTATCGGTCGATTACGATTCTTACAACTAAAATATCTAATTTACTTAAAAATAAGAAAGGTTAGTAAAACTTCTATATTTCATTTTATTTATAATAGTTTTACGCAATTTATTAATTTTCCTTTTTGATTTTGAGAGGTTTTATTTTTCAAGTTAAATTTTTATAGTACATAGGTATTATTATCACGAAATAATTTGGGAATAAAAAAAACAAGAACTTTAAAAATTATTATTTATTTGAATACTAATACTATGTTTTAAACTAATCGGCAAACATATCCTCAATCTTCTTTTGCACTTCTTTTTCTGTCTCTGAATTGAGTTTGTCAGGTAGATTTTTGACGGATTCTAAATCGTCTTGATCACCATCATCAGAAGGAGCCTCACCTCTTGCCTAAAAATAAAAAAAACAAAATTTACTTGAAATCAAGACTGGAGGTATCTGAGTAGCGGTACCTACAACTTTTATCAGATCCAAGCTACCAGCGAAATCTGTAAACGCTGAGACAGTAGTTCCTGAGACTATCGCATTCAAACATTTTCAACTTTATAATAAAATTAGTTAAAAAACTTCATGTCACACATTACCTTCTGCAGCTGTATTTCAAGCTGCATGATAGCTCTTTCAAGACGATAATTATCAGACACAAGTTGAGCCCACCGTCTTCTCAACGCTCTCAATCGAGCGCCACTCGCCGTTTGTGAACGTTTGCGCTCCCAATTGACAGAAGCAATCTGTTTCCTGTAAGGATCATACATGTATTAATTATAACAAAGTGTTTAAAATTCGTTAGAAATAATAAAAAAGAGAAGTTAAGCATGAGGCTCGGAATCGACTTGCTGTGGACGCGTCCTTCGCCATCCGGAGGACATAGGACATAAAAAAGAGAAATAGAGAAAAATTTAAACGCCTTGCTTCATAACTAAAATTCAATCTTAGGTTGAATATATTTTGTTGTAAAATAAAGTAATAATAAATATTTCGGACAACTGATACCCAATGCCATTTAGTTTCAAACTAGGCAGAGCTTGTAGCTGTTAGATTCACTGATAAGATACTTATATACCTTTTTTTTTAATACATACATATTTTACATAGAAAACGCCCAAACTCCGAAACAAATATTTGCAGTTCAGACAAACATTTGGTCAGACCCGGGAATCGAACCCAGCACAGCATATAATTTCACTGGCGGTATAATTATAAAAATAATATATTTATGAAGTTCATTCAAAGATATTCGCAATTTCCTTTAAAACTTTGGTTAGAAAAATTTAGTAAGACTAGTTTTAGCGACTTTGGCCGCGTGGTGGTCGACATCATCAGACATTGTAGAGGATACAATGAATCAAGATTATAGGTCTTTTAATAAAGAGTATTTACTGTGAGTTTGAAAACACTACTACCAAAACTAACGAAGTTTCATATAAATTTTCAACCGCATTTCGCACCCTTAAAGGTGGAATTTTTAAAAATCCTTTCTTAGTGCACACCTATGTCACCTAAGGAAAATTTGTGCAAAATTTCTTGCTCCTAGACCCAGCGGTTTCAGCTGTGCGTTGACCGATCAGTCAGTGAATCATTCTGTCAGTTTCTTCTTTTATAGATAGTACCTGGAGAGAGTAGAGCTTTGCTCTGTATTTTTTTTTGGTTTATTACATATATAATTACAGGGCTTTTGCTAAAGTCTGTGTGGTAGTGATAGCATCAAAGTTTGAGAAACTAACCTTAACTGACCGTGTACATTCTGACTCCTAGTCACCAGTGCCTGCAATGTATTGAGATAAGATCTCCATGCCTCTGAGCCATATTGCAGCTGTAATTCCAAGTTTAACACTCTGATAGCTTGGTGGGAGAGCTGAGCATGTGAGTTGTCTACAGCTTCTGTCCAAGCCGTGGGCTCGCCGAGACGACCAGCTGGTGGTGGAGGTAGTTCGTAACTGTAAAAATTTGCATGTTATAAAATGTACCAGAAATCTGAACATTTTGTCTTTGAAATTATTTCATCATCACAGTGTCTGCATATCTGTTCTGAAATAGCATTGGAACACAACACCAATCACAGAAAATTGGTGTTAACCAATTCTTTTACTACTTTTCATCCAGTGAGTAAAGTTACCAGAGTCCAAATCCCTCCTTCCCCTATTCTCGGAGGGAAAGACTTCCACTATCTAGGTTATAGAATCCATATATACGTACAAGCTTCGTTTTTTGTGCGTCGAAGAATATCTATATATTATCACTAGCTGACCCGGCAAACGTTGTATTGCAAACAAAAAAAAATTAGGGATGGGTCACCCTTACCATTTAGGGGTATGAAAAATAGATGTTGGCCGATTCTCAGACCTACCCGATGTGCACACAAAATTTCATGAGAATCAGTCAAGCCGTTTCGGAGGAGTACGGGAACGAACATTGTGACACGAGAATTTTATATATAAGATATGTAGATATTCATGAAGAATATTATTCCTGATAACTTGTGTTGACTTTGTTTATACTTTATGTTAAACAAAGTCGTTATAAACAAATTTGGAATACTTTATGTTTACATATATAGAAGTGCAGACAGTTAAATTTGTTGATCAATGAGTGATGATGATGATGTTGTTCAAAATAGCTTCATAAATAACCCATTATTTTTTCCTAATGTGTAAAAGATAAAAATGGTTACTGTGGGATATCCTTAGGAGATAGACATATACCATCGTAGACTTTTTGTAGATCTTTTAAAGATATACAATTTCTCTGTAAATTATTTTGATAAGCTTTAGCAAGCGTTTGTAATGTAAGCGCTCAAAAACATGTTTCTAACAACTTCACATTATAAATCTTTAAAATCTACATATTTCCTCTACTATAATATGCATGTATTACACATATTAACCTATATTTTGAATCACTCTCTCTATTGGTAAAATCGTATTAAAATCCGTTGCATAGTTCCGCTGTAAAGATTTAATTTAAAATTGTCATAATAAATTATCAATATCACATACCGTTTCATAGACAATGGTTCCATTGGCAGTCTTTGTTGCACTCTTTCCATCTCCCTTTGTAATGCTGGAGTTTCAAACGCTGTACTAGGTTCGGGGCCAGCATTTTCAAGGTAGTTCTTCGTCGGTCTATATCGCCTACATTCTTCTTCTACCATAGCCAGCGCCTCAAAAATAATAACACTAATACATATTAACAATGAATTATAAAAAATATCAAGTATTACAATTTATGATTACAATTTTGTTGTGTTGTGGGTTCAAACCCCACATGGGACGACACTTTGTGTGATCCACAAATTGTTGTTCTAAGTCTGGGTGTTCTTTGTGTCCGTTTCATGTATGTTTGTAAAGTCCCCAGCGACACAGGAATGTATTCCTAATGCCAGAGTTGTCTTTTTAGAAAGAAAGAAAGAGGTCGTAGGTTTGATTCCCACCCAGAACAAATAATTATATGATGATCATGATCATTTGTGCAGTGTCTAGGTGTAATCTTTATTAATATTATTATAAAGAGGTAAAGTTTGTATGTTCAGGGTAATCTCAGGAACTAATGGCTTGAATTGAAAAATTATTTTAGTGTGAGATAGCCCTTTTATCAAGGAAGGATATAGGCTATAAACATCATGCTACGAGCAATAGGAGCAGAGTATCAATAAAAATATCCGTAAACGGGGCAAATGTATTCTTTTTGCAAGAAGACGAAATTGGGCGGCTCAGCCAGTTCATCTACAATATGTATATATTTTGGTAATATCTAAGTACGTTTAGCAGCAGTCTGGTTATCAAAGCATAGACTCTGCTTAGTTTGGCCTCTAATCTCTGGCTGTTTCTCAAAATTATTAAATCCCTAAGTCCCAAAAAGCCTGATTGACAAGAATAGACATGCCCCCTTTTAGGGGAGTGTAATCAAATTATATTAATACTTCTCTGCTTGTCCTCTGGGATACAGGCGTGATTGTCTGTATGTTATTTATAATAGTTGATTAAATTTCTTAAATTTAGTGTAGGTTATGTGAATTACTTACGGCTTCTCTAACTCCCGGGTCATCATATCCCTGGTCAATATACGGTAAGGCATCCACTACCACTTCTCCAGCCATTTTGTTAGTTTTAAATTTATTTGGTTGACAGAATTATATACCAGATTACTATCTTAAGTTTTTTCAGTTTCATAAAAGTAGCCTGTGGGCTTAACTTATTTCATATTTTTTGTTGACAAATACAATGTTTGACTTTTAAGGGGTACATTTTTTTTGGATTTGGATACCAACCTTAAGATAAAAACAATGTTTTTTAAAAGATCTTTCAAAACTATACCAGATTGTATAGATATAAATCAAATGAACAATATTGTATCGTTTACTGATAAATATATAAATAAAAGAATAGAATAGAGAATTTTAATTTATCTTAATAATTATTTTCAATAATTTGTCGTAAAAAGGAACGCCGAAGAACAAAAAGTGTTTAAATTTATTAGGAAAATTGAATATTTAAGTAAATTATTACTATTTTATAATGAATTACTCTTTTGATGTACTCTAAATGTGTGAATTAGTCATAGTCCTATTAATAAACCAGTGTCACCAAATTATTTCAAAATACAATAAAGAGAAAAATATTAAATGTAATAATTATTCATTTGCTAAAAAAACTATTAAATAATCGTTTTAATATTGTAGATATTTTAGATTTATGAATTAGTTGTTGTTCATCAAAAACTGAATGTGAAACCGAAAGTTTGGTGCAAGTCCGGTTTCTACGGAACGGTATTTTCAAATTGTCATTTGGACATTTGTCATGTCATTCGATATTTGAGAGGTACCTGCTCAGCCTAATAACACTATTCCGTTTAGATTTAGGTAGTTAGGTACTTCTTTTACAGAATTTTAGGCCTATAAATTAGCCTTGTTACCTTTTAAATTAATTCTAATACACAACTAGGCTTAATTTTTCTCTAATAATTGACCTGGGAGATCAAAACGATATCGATAAAATATATTTTTTAATTAAACATTGTTTACATTATATACCTACATACATATAACAATGACTCTGGAAGAAACTATGCTGAATGAAGAACTTGGGAATGTTGATTTATCTAAAGTAGGTATTCTAGATTTGTGTTATATTACTTATAAGTACTTAAATAGGCCTTGTAACGAGCAACCTCTGCCCCTTTTCATTTCTCTGTAGCCTTCAATGAATGTAGTTTTACATTGCAGATAACAGCTCTCCAGCACAAACGAACGATAGCTTTCGTAAACCATTTTGTGTTGACCAATGTACAGTTTATGAACAATTTCATGAAGAAATGTGAACAACATCTGATGAACTTTGAGAGGAAACTCGAAAAAGTCAATGCTGCGATGGTCTTATTGGAAACCAGGGTATGTAACGTGTGAATGTTATCTCTATTTTGATTAAGAACCTTAAGAAATTCTTTTTTACACTCAAAGTAATCTGGGCCAAGTCTTAATATGGAACACTTTATGGTCTCTAAGTCCTACCATGGAACTCATATGTTTTAGATAATTTGTATCTGTCTGTTCATTCCGTGTTTTACTTAGAGACTGTTATTACTAATTAATTTGCTTGGCACAAATTAATTGTGGTGTGGTGACGGATTAATAATACAGAGTGTCACCACCCCTATTCAGCCGACTAAGGGAGGACAACAACACTGCAGAGAGAAGGAAAACTTGAAACAAACCCTATACCAACCCGTCTGGCCAGCGTGGTATAGTAGGCCAAAACCTATTTTCTAAGTCGAGGCCTATGTCCAGCAGTGAACTATTAAAGGCTGTTGATGATGATGAAATTAATTCTACAGATAAAAGTGGAAAAATAAAACTCGGACTCATTTTTTTCATCACCTAACTTATAAAATGTAGAACTTGGCATATATATTTTGTATGAAATACAAAACCCTTAAGAAATTCTATAGATGAAATTGTTATTTCTGTAAACTGTCTGCACTGATGGGGGTTAAGCAGCTGACTACTCTACTGAGTGTTGTGGGTTCGATACCCACATGGGACAACACTTTGTGTGATCCACAAATTTTTATTCTGAGGTGTTCTTTGTGTTTGTTTCATGTATGTTTGTAAAGTCCCCTGTGACACAGGATTTATTTTGAGGGTTTGTTGCCTTAAAAAACAACTGGATACCAAAAAATTATGGAAGCTTACACTGGCCTTGGCCTTGTCATTCATTCGACAGCTAAAAACCATTGTCCAATGAAATTTATGACTGCGCGAAAAAGGAAGTCAAGTGACAGGAGAATGGAAGAAAAAAACTAATGGCTGGAACCCCAAATAAATTTGGGAAAAGAAGATAGTACTATAGTGGTAATATACCATACCATAGTAGGTTAGGTAAAACAATTCACAAATTTGATTTAAAAACCGTTTATTATTTTTCAGTTATCATCCATTCCAGAACTGAACACGCCTACTGCTACAACTCAACCAGATTTGATCGACTCAAATCTGAAAACTGAAGAAACCCAAGACTCCTCTTCAAAGGAAGAACCACAGCAGATTAATGATTCATCCAAGGCAACAGAAACCGTTGTTGCAACTAAACAAGCCAGGCCCGAGTATGACAGATTTGTAAAAATGGTGCAAGTAGGGGTACCATTACCGGCTGTTAAGTTAAAAATATCTTTAGAAGGCCTAGATCCTAATGTTTTAGATGAAATATTAGGCAAATAATTAACTGTAATTGTTAGATATTTAAGAATGCTGTAAGTCTGTTAAGTTATTGGTTAATTTAATTATATTATTGATTTTTTCAATTTACAGGGTAGTAAAAGTGTTTACAGTTAAGAGTTTAATATTAAATATTTAGACATGTACAGGTGTGTGATTCTGAGCAATCGATATTGCTGTCCTAATGGCCTTTACAAATATATGGTAATACGGCTCCAGGCTTTTTTTGCTACTGCATTCTTACGGTCATAGCTCATTAGAGCCACTGACCTCCGACCAGCACCGCGGTTAGTATTCTTTGTATAGAGTAGTATGGGTACACATTCACTTCATCAACGCCTCACCCGAGGGTTGAACTCGCGTGGACGGCGAGTGGATGACTCGGTGACCACCCATCGCTCGCACGATTGTCTTGCGTTGCCCTGCGCAGGTAACAGGACAGGATAATTCTTCGCTCTTTTTACTTCTGCGTCATTGTCGTGCCATAAAAATTTAAAATAAAAGTGTGTGTCAGCTCCGACCCACGACTGGAATTTACTCCTTAACACATGTATACAAGTTATACACACACGCTACTCAAAAGTGAAAGGTGCACATGATAGGTTGCAAATTTTTTGTCATCTATTTTTATGGCGCCGCCAGCCCCCTCCGCTCAGCGTTCCCGTAACGCGAACAAATTTACTTCGATATGCTCCTGTATCACGCGCCATAAGGCTTATATTATTTCAATACAAGTAGATATCTACAACTGTAGCCTGCCGAACTTCAAAGAAGTCGCCCAGAGACGTATTACAGCAAATGATTTTTATGTATAAATAACTTGTTTTACTTACAGTATTATTTTTTTATTTTTAACTTTTTGCACAAGTACATGCATCGGCGGACTTAATGCCTAAGGCATTCTCTGCCAGTCGACCGATTGGGCGGTGCTGAGAAAGAATGAGGCAGGTGCATTTATGGTAGGGTATAAACGATAGTGGTTTTGTTAAATACCAACTATCTTGGAATTTGGTGTATACGCCGTAATACCACACACATACACATATCGTTAGTATCGTTTTGGGATAAATCCTGTAAAGACACTGTAATTGTTTTTAATAAATAAATAAAAAAATTATTATGATAATGGATGCAGGGAACTTAATAGATGTAGTTCGTAACCGTAAATCTTCTTCTTCACATCCTCTTGGATGACCCGAATCCGTGTGCGTTACCCCAGCAAAATAATGTCGAAAATGGTCATTTAAACGTTATAGATAATTAGTTACTCCCCTTCTGTAATTGTTAGGCACATTTTTAAATTTGTTTCACTTGAAGTTTTTTAGTTATTTCAAAAAAACATTTCCTGCTGGGGTAACGTTTGAAAAGTTACCGCAGCCAGACATTTTCTTTTTTAATTGTAATATTGAAATAAATTTTAGCTAAATAATTAGTTATCTGGACTAGGTAAATGTTACAACTTATTTGGTATTTGTATTTTCTTCGGCTGCGAAGTTATTCGAAATCCTGCTGGAGTAACGTTTGTGGGTTTGCTGGATCTCTGAAACGGGTAAGCGGATTGTAACCATCTTTTGTACATAACTTCTTAAGGATTAGTTTTAATTTGTTCGACAATAAAATAACAAAAATAATGGACCGTTTAAAAATTATTTAGGTAAGTATGAAAACACTTCAATACGTCCTAACACTTTAAATAAGACCTCTAAAGACTTACTTGAAACGTTATTCTATTGCTTGTAACTACCTTCAAATGTATACGAATTTTCGTAAGAATACTGTAAGTGACTAAAAAGTTATGATGAAATGTAGCTCTCCACGTTCACGATCACAATGTGTGCGGCCTTTTTGACGTGACAACGTCTTATAAATTGGTTTGCCGGGTGACACTTCAAGAAACTGCGTTACGCTCCGCTCACGTTATGCGCTCACAATGAGAGCGAGTGAGAGGCACGCGTCCCTTCCACTCGGGCAATACGTATGTATGTGTAAAGGTAAAAATAAAATTTTGTTAATATGAAATTCAGTGCGAGATTCTTTGTATAAATTAATGTTTTAAATATAATTCTTTGTATAAGTAAATGTTTTAAATTGTTACTATTATTTCATCCTTCTTCCTACTATACGAATGAATATTCACATTAAAATTATTTTACCACTCAAAGTCGTTGTCACGTAAAACTTTCGCCCGTATACCGACTTTACAGGCAACCAATTTTTTTTGGCCACCGATAAACCTGTGTGTGGATATATAAACTGAATGTTATGCCAATAATTAGTTGTTTAGTTCAGTTGTCTACCTGTAGAATTTCAGCGTCGTACATATAATAATTTACGAGATAATTAAATAAAAGTCATTAGAAGGTGCAAGACCGTGGTAACCCGACCATGTTTAGGTGGTTCCAAAAAAGCGATCACCTAGTACATTGTGCTGGCTTTTAAAATTTGTAGGATATTATTTTGCAAGTTTACTACGGATATGTACATAAGTGTTACAAAAAACTACATGTTTTTTAAATATTTTTTATTTAGGATTGTTTATTGCATAATTAGTAATCAGCCGGGAGATTAGGTATTGTTTTGAATGCTTTTGTTTTCTCGTAATGTTTAGGTGAATTGTTTATAGTTGTTCATAGAATTGGTATCTGCGTAGTATTTGTTAATTGAAGTTTAATTTTAGGGTAGGTATAGGTAATTTAAGAAATATAAAATGAAATGAAATGAAATGATAAGTTTTGAAGAGTGTAACGTATGCGTTGTAAATAGGTATCTTGTGAATAGATGGGGATTTTTTTAAGTGATGAATCGACTTAGGCTAGCATATCGCGAACAAACTCTGTATTGCATTATTTCTGTAATAATGTTGGAGAAAATAAAATATTTGATCACAAAATCGCGGTGAGTTAAATTATAATAAAATAAATTATTGACGTGACAACGTCTTATAAATTGGTTTGCCGGGTGACACTTCAAGAAACTGCGTTACGCTCCGCTCACGTTATGCGCTCACAATGAGAGCGAGTGAGAGGCACGCGTCCCTTCCAATCGGGCATGGTTAGCCCGCCTAAGAGCGAGAGAGACAGACATAGTCGTTGTCACGTAAAACTTTCGCCCGTATACCGACTTTACAGGCAACCAATTTTTTTATGTAAAATTAGTAATAAGTGATATACCTACCTAAAAGTTATGATCGTTTTTAATTTGTTCACCCTGAACGAAATTTCAATATTAGCATTAGTAATTAATATCCTAAGACAAGAATTGACAATTACTTAAATTGAATCGAATTAGCATTAATGCCTATTATTAGTAATTAGGTATACACATATTGAAGAACTCTCAAGAATACGATAAATATTTGCAAAAATAGAAAGCGGAAGCGCACACGTACTTTACAACACGTATATTATCTGCCTAAGGGTCAAGTTTAGTGCACTAGATGCAAATTGCAAACAATGAAGTATCCCTTCGCCCCTCCCCTCCCGCGTTCTAGCGAAAGATGTATTATCAGCGATTCTTGATTGACAAATATTATCTGACCAATAATTTTATCTATAAAAATGTATCACTTTCACTCGATAAATTAAATTACCGTTATTATATCAAAATATCACTCAACAACTCTTCTTTTTTAACAGAAATCAACAGTCACAGGTAGGTACATAGGTATAGATAATTCTCGGTTCTCGGTATAGACCACAGAACAATATTACCTACTCTTACGAGGTATACGACTGTTGGGCGATGCAATGTTGATGCATTCTAATTTACAACTGTATTTTTCTACTATTCGGTCTATTTTAACTAGTTGTAGATGACTTGTTGATTTAAATATTTTGATGCATTCAAGTCTAAGCTCTTTACACCCCAAAATAAAATACAATTACTTTAGTGTTATTTCTTTACAAAAAAAAATCAAAGAAATGAAACGATTTCTTATTGGTTTAAATTTTCGTTTTATTGCAGTCAGGTGAATCGTTCATACATGTATCTACATATTTATAATTTTAGCGGACCAGTGCAGATTTTCTATTGATTGTAGCTCCGGTAGTAAAAAAGACTAAATAAATTTTAAGTAAAGAAACTAGTGCTTAAGATCAATTAGGGAAAAAAACAAAATAAATAATAGGTAATAATAATGACTAAATATTGAATGTATTTAACACTGTACGCAACTGTACCGAAATCGTAAGGTGTATTACACTAAACATTTTAAAAGACAGCGCAATGTACTGGGTGATCGCTTTTTTGTAACCACCTAAACATGGTCGGATTACCACGGACTTGCACCTTCTAATGACTTTTATTTAATTATCTCGTAAATTATTATATGTACTACGCTGAAATTCTACAGGTAGACAGCTGAACTAAACAACTAATTATTGGCATAACATTCAGTTTATATATCCACACACAGGTTTATCGGTGGCCAAAAAAGGCCGCACACATTGTGATCGTGAACGTGGAGAGCTACATTTCATCATAACTTTTTAGTCACTTACAGTATTCTTACGAAAATTCGTATACATTTGAAGGTAGTTACAAGCAATAGAATAACGTTTCAAGTAAGTCTTTAGAGGTCTTATTTAAAGTGTTAGGACGTATTGAAGTGTTTTCATACTTACCTAAATAATTTTTAAACGGTCCATTATTTTTGTTATTTTATTGTCAAACAAATTAAAACTAATCCTTAAGAAGTTATGTACAAAAGATGGTTACAATCCGCTTACCCGTTTCAGAGATCCAGCAAACCCACAAACGTTACTCCAGCAGGATTTCGAATAACTTCGCAGCCGAAGAAAATACAAATACCAAATAAGTTGTAACATTTACCTAGTCCAGATAACTAATTATTTAGCTAAAATTTATTTCAATATTACAATTAAAAAAGAAAATGTCTGGCTGCGGTAACGTTTCAAACGTTACCCCAGCAGGAAATGTTTTTTTGAAATAACAAAAAAAGTTTAAGTGAAACAAATTTAAAAATGTGTCTAACAATTAAAGAAGGGGAGCAACTAATTATCTATAACGTTTAAATGACCATTTTCGACATTATTTTGCTTGGGTAACGCACACCCCTAATACGTAAAACAGAATTTTCCAACAATAAAAGTTCTGATGACCTTCTGACCTATCCATTTCCGCCCTAAGTACTCTTCTTCACGGACGAAACAATAAGTATGTTCAGTGCTAACCCGAAATAGGTAATTAGATTATGGATTGTCATGGATCGGTCGCAAATAGTCGCTCGCTGCCACGCTGCACGAGCTCTAGTGCCTTGAGAATTCTGACGGCACCATGTAGATCTGCAGCCACATTTAGCGCTCAAGCTCACATACATAATGTAAAACGGAACTCGTCTTACTGTAGAAAGAGATGCTAAAATAACGTTTATTTCATTTAATTTGAATATGATTGCACGCCAATTAGGTTGATTTTAGGCTTCTCGCATCTAGCTCCTGCCAGCCATGTTGCGCAAATCGTCACTCCACCTGGCATGTGGGCGTCCTACACTACGTTTGCCAAGACTTCCCCAACGGTTATAATTTGAATATATTAAATACAAATATATTTAATGGATGCATAAGCCACCGATGAGCAGGTCAGTGAGACAAATCCTCAGGGAATTTCACTGATTATAATTGACGTTAATGAGGGTGAGATCGACGCATCATCTTAATGTATAGCAACAACACGAGAGTATGTATCTACTTGTTTTATTTAATAAAATTGGGTTTATTTTTTTTATCAGAACCGGATTTTAATAAAAATAGGGATATACTCTTTACATATAAATCTTTTCAAAAAAAATATCGGTTCATAAACAATAAGAGTTCATTCACGCGGAGACAAAATAAACATTGATTCTCTTTTTTTCTTAAAATAGATTTAAAAGTAAGCGGCCTAGCCTGTCTAATCATTGTTATAGTTAAACCGCCGTAAGCTTGGCCCTCCTGATGGTTTGCGGGACGCGGGGCGGGTGATGCGCTCGGCTATACATGACACGATGTACTAACTCGATATCTTCAGATTTATTTGTTTGAGATTTAATCTACACACGATGTAATAAAAATCGAATTTATTTCCATGTATTAAAATGTCAGTGTATTGTAAGTTTCTATGATTAATTGTAAAATTTAATACTGTAAAATAATTTTAATAAAATCACCTTATCTTCATCATGTAAATTATATTCAGATACAATTTAAAAATTAAGTAAAATAATAAATATTCTTTATTAGAACTTTAACAGTAGAACCTCTGTAAGCCGAACTTCAAGTTTTTAAATCTTTTTGTGACGCAGAGTCGGCAGATTATCTATGTTGCAAAATAATATTGTGTGTAGCAGTCTTAAGAAAAATAACACGTACAGCCATACTTTCACGTCAGTCACTGCCGGCTGCTGCCGGCGGACAGCGACGCACTAGCTAATTGGCTGAATGCACCCCCGCCCCGCGTCCCGCAAACCATCAGGAGGGTCAAACTTACGGCGGTTTAACTATAAACACACACAAAAAGCTGAAAATTTCGAAACAGGTGAAATCCTTGTAACAAAAAAAAAAAACTTCTCTAAGTTAGGTACTACAAGTGTTCGGAAATTCGATTCGGTGATTCGGAAGGTAATAAGTAATTGTCTTATTTGATGTCCTGAAGAAAAAGTGTGCCTCACAAAACCAAAAAGGTTTTTAATAGTAATTTTAGGAAGAAAATAGTAAAAACCCGCCATTTAGGTAATAACCAGTTTCTTTATAAAAAACCCGGTTTAAACCCTCTGCCCAACTTCATCTTTACAACGAAAATACCTTTCATGACAGTTGTGAGATCGAAAATTTATCGCAACGACCAAACTTTTATTACGAGAATCGGCCTTCTGGCCACATTTGCCGAAAGACTGATAGTTGATGCTTACAGATCCTTGCAGTCTCATTCCTGTTGTAGCTAGCTGACCTTTGCATAGACCAATGATAGTTGTATAGTCCTAAATAGAAAAAAAAGCATCATAGTCTCACCTAGTATAATGTAAGTGTATGGTGCTTTTAGGGACAGGGGATTGCACTTTAGGCAAGTTTAAGCTTTTTCCAGCTTTTCAATATACTAAGATGGTGTTAATATTATGGAGGTTGTAAATCAAATCCTTAACAGTCCACTGGTAGACATGGGCCTCCTACAATGGAGGTTTAAGCCTACTATATCACGCTGTCCTTCTCTCTGCAGAGTGCTGTTGTTCTGCGTAGTTTGCTCCCTTAGCCGGCTCTTACGACACCCAAGGGATAAATACGGGGTGGTATAGACAGTTCAACTCAGTTGTGCGCGCGGCCCTATGTGTGCGTGGGCTTGTAAATATACAACTTTCATTCGTGTGGCAGTGACGCGGCAGTCGGACGACGACTGCCACACGAATGAAAGTTGTATATTTACAAGCCCCTTTATTCATAACACTGTATCCTTAATCCGCCACCACACGGTTTGGAGGTTGTAAATAAAAATCAAAAAGTTAGTTGTCCTTATTTATTATCCAGCCTAGAACTGAATCATCTGTCCCTTCCTCTTCTTGTCACCACCGAGCTCGAAGTGCTTGCAGCGCTTAAGTGCTACTTGTGACCTAACCTTGCAATCGGCACATTCCAGACGGAGCACAATTTTCTTGGTAGTTTTCGCCTGGAAGAAAAAAGGCAGTATTGTTATTATATTGTTGCCAAATTATAATTTTTTAATAATAATAAAACTTTAGCGCGAACACAAGATTCATTGGGTTCATTAAAATAAAACAAAGGAAACAAAATCTACAAACTAAAAATAGAGACAAAAAAAATAGAAAGATATTATGCTGCTGCTTTGATTCAATGCTTTTTAGATGACGTAATTTTTCCTAATGACATCATCATCATCAGCCTATCGCAATCCACGGCTGGACATAGGCATCTCCCGCACGCCACTTGGATCGACTTTGGGCTTCTCGCATCCAGCTCCATCTTGCGGCAATTGTCACTCCACTTGGCCTGCGGGCGTCCTACTATACGGTTTTGGTCAGTCATAGACTCATTTAACAGAGAGGACTTAACAAAATATACTGTCACTTGTCCATAACATTGCTAGCATTAGTTTCAATTTTGTTTATAAAATGTTATCTATACTAATATTATAAAGCTGAAGAGTTTGTTTGTTTGAACGCGTTAATCTCAGGAACTGGTCCGATTTGAAAAATTATTTCAGTGTTAGATAGCCCATTTATCGAGGAAGGCTATAGGCTATATATCATCACGCTAAGACCAATAGGAGCGGAGCACCAATGAAGAATGTTTCAAAAACGGAGAAAATTTATTACTATTGAGAGACGCAGACGAAGTTGCGCGGGTCAAGCTAGTTGGAATATAAAGTAGCTGAGCTGTAAGCTAATCTAATTTTGTCCCAAATTTCATTCAGATCTATCCTATCTGGTGTTGTTGAGTAACAGTCATCCATACAAACTTTCATATTTATAAGATTTAAAGGCAGTGTTACTAGAGTTTTATACAATTTCAAAACCTTAGAACGCTTCCAAAACTGCTTTATGATTTATAGATAGTTCAACTCAGTTGTGCGCGCGGCCCTATGTGTGCGTGGGCTTGTAAATATACAACTTTCATTCGTGTGGCAGTGACGCGGCAGTCGGACGATGACTGCCACACGAATGAAAGTTGTATATTTCGCGCACAACTGAGTTGAACTATCTATACAAACATTTAAAGAGACTACTTATGTATAGAGTAAGCTGAACCCCTGGTATTTTATACCTATGCCTAAATAACTACTGATGGGTGATAAAAGTATGTTTAGAACACATTTAATCACAATATCATGATCATTACAATATATAAAACTTATGAATTTATGAAATGCAAATGCTGAGATGGATGTGTGGTGTGACTCAGATGGACAAGGTTAGGAATGAGTATATACGAGGGAGTCTGAAAGTAGCACCACTGGATGAAAAGTTAAGAAGTAATAGGTTATCTTGGTATGGACATGTCATGCGGAGGGATGAGGAAAATGATGCAAAGAAAGTTTTAGGTATGGGAGTTGAAGGGTACAAGAGAAGAGGCAGACCGAAGAAAAGGTGGATGGACTGCGTGAGGGAGGATATGGCTAGGAAGGGGGTAAACAGTGAGATGACGCATGACAGAGTAGAATGGAAAAATCATACATACTGCGCTAACCCCAAATAAAATTGGCAAAAGGGTAGGCAGATGATGATACAAAACTTATGATTTGGTGTATAGTGATGGGCTGTGCAACTCAAAATGGCATGGTATGCATACCACCAAATGGATTTAAATATGAGTCTACTACACTCAAATATAACTCATACTAAACTAAGAAAATAATTTATTAAGATACACTTCAGTCTAAACTATGTTCAATACTGCATAGGTGGTGTAGATGGTTTAAGCTGTTGCCACTACGCTGAGTGATGTAGGTCCGATCCCCACATGGGAGGACACTGTGTAATCCACAAATTGTTGTTCTGAGTCTGAGTGTTATTTGTGTCCGTTTCATGTATGTTTGTAAAGTCCCCCGCTACATAGGATATATTCCTAATGTGGGAGTTGTCTTTTTAAAGATATAAAATAATATACTTTATTTTAACATACCTTACACATTTTCTGATTTCAGACTAAGCAGTGTGCACTATAGTAACTAGACTGCTTATTAATATACTCATATATTACAAAAAATCATTGAAATTAAATTAAAACATAGGGGAAATAAATAATTAAGCTCAACACAATTGTAATAGATTGGAATCAAACCCACACCCACTGGCTTGCTAACCATAAGACTGATAGCCCTGGTAAATGCTTGCATTATTTCATCCATCCATTCTACTTTACATTATTCATATTTTTTCTTAAT
Organism: Arctia plantaginis; assembly: GCA_902825455.1. Classification (NCBI taxonomy): domain Eukaryota; kingdom Metazoa; phylum Arthropoda; class Insecta; order Lepidoptera; family Erebidae; genus Arctia; species Arctia plantaginis. The sequence continues at coordinate 1,765,019 of CADEBD010000299.1, read as the reverse complement.
TATTACAGCTGATCTTGCACATTATTTTAAGCGTTAAGTACAAACTTGAGAAATGTTGGCTTGTAACATAATAACTTAACACATGGCTTAACAAGGCAGAGCCAGTACTATGCTAACCAGACTGCTAATAAACATTTGTGAATATATATACTTCTAAGATACATATTTATACACACAAAGAGACTCAAAAAAACGACCATACCCATCAAACAATTATTTGCTTAAAAGTGGAATCCTTAATATAAATCAATCTTCAATTTAGTATAATGTATATGGTATACATGTCTGTTCAATACTTGTTGAGTAATTTTTATTGTTTAAAAACAAAATTGAGTTTCGATGCTGTTTCGACTCAAAATTATACCTACATAAGAACTATTAAAAACAAAACAATCCGGTCGTAACATTTTTACACTCTTGACAACCTTAATGCCAATAAGATTCCATAAGAACCCTTAAGGTTATGTCGGCTTACCTTCTTTTTGAAGATGGGTTTGGACTGACCACCATAACCCTGTTGTTTACGGTCATAACGTCTTCTACCCTGGGCAGCGTGCCTTTCTTTGGACTTTTTGTACTGTGACACCTTGTGAGTCTTGTGGCACTTACATTTTTTGCAGTATGTCCTGCGCTGTTTGGGTACGTTAACCTGGAATAGTCAAAGATAAACGTAAAATATCTTGACAGTTGGGATCACCAGCACACTGTCTAGTAATTTCACTTTCATATATTTAATTTTCTTTAACATATTTAAGGATTTCAGTGGATTATTTTTGATGAAAACACAAACCATTTTGCCGTTCGCTATGCACGATATTCTCAAACGTCAAAGAAAGAGAGAGATCTGTCAAAGTGGGATAATGACAAAAAATATTTTAAATGTTGCTAGTATAATGTTGTGATAAAAAATTGAAAATCCATCCCTGGTAGAAATTACACTTGTTAACATAATTTTCGTAGTGCCATTCGAAGTTTTTTAGTGTTTCTACTACAAGAAAATCTACAAGAAGAAAATTTTAAATAGTTCTCTAGAAATCTGTAAATGATATGATTAGTAAAGAAAAGGTCTACGATTTACTGACATATTTGGTTGATGCCTTTTAAAAGTCTAGCAGTAGTCAGCCAAACATTCTTAGACTCAATCAAACCTAGTTTTTCTTCTTCTTTATTTTTTTATTTGAAATGTACTAGTTTAAACTTTCTCCATGCTCATCACTTATAGCCCCTAAATTTTCTGGAAAAAATTCAACACTGAAGCTCTTTAATTCATTCTTTTTGGTTCTCCAACTGTTGTTATGCCAAGCAGATTTTTCTAAAACGTCTAATTTTTATTCTTAAGTCTAATATATTTATATAAATCAGGGCATCGAACTGTGTATTTTGATAAGTTCTGCCAATCACAAATTTTTTTGCAAAAATCGCAACCAATATGTGGGGCCTTAAGTTAGCTTTGTCTTGATGAGCAGCCGTAAACTTAAAGCACTCGTGCGTAATAGCACTTCAAATTAAATTCAGAAAATTCCACCTTCGATTTTCGAAAGTCAGTTCACCAGAAATACAACAAAGGAGTTAGAATATTAGAATCATTCTCTTGATATATTCTCAGAAGCACGGAAGTTACAATTAAATCCAAAACAATTTAAATTAATCACGAAAACAAATATACAACACGATTTTTAAATACGCGTTTATCGCTACAATATCGAAAATGAACTTGACATCACTTAAAAACTGAGTGATTGAAACAAAATAAGTGCGTATCCGTAATGTGGATACGTAGTCAAAACACTCACCCATCAGAGTTCGTGTAGCATAGCCACTGTTGACTTAAGATTTCTAAGATCTGTGGTAGTGTATATAGTCTTTGTCCCCCGTCCCCATTGTTTTGCTTTGGCTGTTTGGCGCCAAAAGTGAATGACTGACATTGAGTATTGACAAAGTGTTCTCTTTAAACATTAAAGTATTTTTTAGTTAATATAAGTTACAAAATATGAAATTCGCAATCCCAGAAATATCATGGCACAACCGGGATCCTGTTTTAAGTGTCGATTTTCAACCTAAAGCTGAGAGTAATGAGCCATTACGACTTGCTACTGGTGGAACCGATTCTCATGTTTTGGTAAGAATTATTTAGACCTTTCCTTGACTCGTAAATTAAAAATAATAAAATGGTCTGGAGTCACGTACTGAATCTGAAAAATGCTTTTAATTCAAAAGTCATAAAGAAAGAGTAGAGGTACAGGATCACGAGACCAAAATATGTATTAAGGAAAAGTCAGGTTTAGGATTAACTCTGATAGACAGTTCTACACATTTGTGTCCTTATTGTAATCACATATAAGATTTACCTTGCAGATTTGGTATTTATCTACAACAGACTCAGGTTCTGTAAACCTGGAAGTAGCTGCGGATCTCACACGCCACCAGAAAGCTGTTAATGTTGTCAGATGGTCTCCTAATGGAAAATTTTTGGCATCAGGCGATGATGAATCTATTATTTTTATATGGAAGAAGACTGATAAGGAACCAGCACCAGTATTAGACCAAATCGAGGAACAGTATAAAGAATCATGGGTCATTCACAAGGTTTGTCTTATAATTACGTTTAAATTCTGCATTTATGTGACTTTGTTATCCATGTTGCTGTGCCCGACAGGGTTCATGATTGTTACCATTAATGTAAGTTTAATACCTGTAGTACGGTATTGTGAGTTGATAAAGAATTGTGAATTGACATAACTTTAAAAAAGAAGCAAAAATAAGAAGATTTGCAGAAGATGAGGTGACACAATCTAGTTTCATAGTACAAGCTCTGCTTAGTTTCAAACTAAGCAGAGCTTGTACTATGAAAGCTAAAGTGGTTAGAATACCTAAAATTTTATACATATGATATGATATACATATCAACGGGCCTGTTGGTCTAGTGGTTAGTGACCCTGACTGCTAAACCGGAGGTTGTGGGTTCGATTCCCACCCAGGACAGATATTGTGTAATGAGCATCAGGTCATTTGTTCTGTGTCTGGGTGTAATTTATCCATAATATGTATGTATTTAGAAATATATAAGTATGTTTAACAGCGGTCTGGTTACCATAGTACAGGCTCTGCCTAGTTTGGGATCAGACGGCCGTGTGTGAGATATATTATATTATTATTAATACATAGAAAAGACTCAAACTCTGAAACAAATATTTTCAGATCATACATACAATTAGCAAGAGTATATGCTCATGGATAGTCAAAACAGCTCATCAATCAATTTTTTTGTATTTATTTTTTAATTTTGCTTGTGTAACTCTTTATATCTTCCACATTCTAGACTCTCCGTGGTCACATGGAAGATGTACTTGACATATCGTGGAGTGCCAACTCACTGCACCTGGCATCAGGCTCCGTAGACAATAAATTGTTGGTATGGGATTTAACGAGGGGGAAATACAGTTGTATATTGTCTGATCACAAAGGGTTTGTGCAAGGAGTATCTTGGGACCCTAAGGGACAGATGATTGCTACCGTCAGTACTGACAGGTAACAATTAATTTTATAAAATCTATTTTAATGTGCCACTGAGATCAATCTGTTTCAATCCCTTCATTCCTTTGGGTACCTACAAGGTATAGGCAATATAGCTACTTGGTGCTTGCTAGCAGATCTTTTTACCATTTGTGTAAACTGAATGATATCAATCCCTATACTTGCAGTGTGTCTTCAGCAAGATGGTGTTAGAGCTATATATTTTTTTAGTACTAGAAATTATTTTACATATGAGATATAAAATCCCCATACCTCAAAACTACACAAGTAAACAATTTAATAGCACATGACCATAATTGTATACACTCTTTTATTAATGCCCCATGCAAGTGTCCCAGTATAGAAGTTGTTGACAACCAAACGTATTTAGGCCTACACATAGACAGCAAATTTAATTGGAAGGCTCACATAGAATATGTCTGCAACAAGTTGAGGCAATTCTTGGCGAACATGTTATTTGGCAATGGCAAAAACCTACATTGTTTAAGTAAGTGTTAAATAAATTAAAAAAAAATAAAAGAATGTAAAATAATTTAGACAGATTATTGACTTACTTTGCTGGTTTGCTTCAATCACTTAGATTTAATTCATTCTAATAACTATCAGTGAAAACTTTATAATTGCCTTATAGACGTATATACCAATGTATTTTAGTAAGTATGTTATGTAAGTTTTAAATGTTTAAAAATAAATAAATGCACTTTTAAATTAAAATATAAAATTATAATACTAGAAAAAATGATAATAAGGACTGCACAGATGGGGTTGTGATTTAAGCGGTCACCCCACTGCTTTCTGCTATGTTAAGTGTGTTGTGGGATCGCTAGATTTACAGCAATTTAATTTTAATTCTTGTGCTTCCTCAATTGTAGGATACCATAACAAGAATTATAACAATTATTTGTGTAAAAAATAGTAAATCAGTAGTTGTAAATAGATTGTGAGGCATGTTTGTTAAGTCCTTTGCTACACAGGATATATTCCTAGTTGTCTTTTATAAAAGAAAACAGAAAATACACACTAGTAATGTTAGGCATAATCGTCAATGTTTGCATGTTAGTGCAAATGCTTTATTTAACTTTTGAGTGGATTGAAAAACTAGCTAAGTAACACAACATACTTGCTGGATTAAATTTGTTAATATATACATAAATCCTATTTTTAGACCATTTGTAAAATATGTAAGCTTAGATATGGCATACGGTTAAATGTATTCTTTCATAAATAATTTCATGGTTTCAGAACACGGAACACACTCTAAAAAAGTTATAAAATATGTCAGCATTTCTTTTAGGTTTAAATTTTAAGATAATTAAATTTTACTAAGAAAATTAATATATCTAATCTTGAGGAATTTCTATTCCATCGACAGAGTATTCCGGACATTCGACGTGGCCACAAAGAAAGTGATATCCCGTAACAGTAAGGCTATCCTGCCGTTCCCTGCCGACCACCCCCTTCACGACACCAAAGTTCGGCTCTACCACGACGACACGCTGCAGACATACTTCAGACGGCTCGAATTCAGCCCCGACGGGTTGCTGATAGCCGTGCCGGCGGGCAAAATCGAACCCGAACAGGGGAAAGTCGATATCGAGCCGACGAACGCCGTGTATATATATACGAGATACTGTTTAAAAGCGTAAGCTAATAGATTATCTTATATACTCGTATAAAATTCTCGTGTCACAATGTTCGTTCCCGTACTCCTCCGAAACGGCTCGACCGAGTCTCTAGAAATTTTGTGTGCACATCGGGTAGGTCTGAGAATCGGCCAACATCTATTTTTCATACCCCTAAACGGTAAGGGTGACCCATCCTTAATTTTTTTTTGTTTTACAATACAACGTTTGCCGGGTCAGCTAGTAGATTATAAATGTATATCGGTCGTGTGTCGTGAGGCCCGGTGTGAGGTGTGAGGTGTGCGGTGTTGCAGGCCGGCGTGCGTGCTGCCGTGCGGGTCCCCGGCGCTGGTGTGTCGCTGGGCGGCGCGGGGGCTGGCGGCGCGGGGCGGGGGGCCGGCGGGGCCCTTCCCCGCGCGACACGTGCTGGCCGTAGGCACCAAGCACTCCGTGCTGGTCTACGACACGCAGCAGAAGACTCCTATCGCCATCGTCTCTAACATACACTATACGAGGTTACGACTTGTTTATTTCACTATCAATGTTAGTACATCATTATATTACATACGACGACGACAGGGTTTAGGTAATTCATCATCATCATCATCACTATTGGTCTACCGTAATCCACTGCTGGACATAGGCCTCTCCACTTAGATCAATTTGGGGCTTCTCGAATCCAACTTCTGTCAGTCATCTTGCGCAAATCGTCACTCCACCTGGCCTGTGGGCGTCCTACACTACGTTTTTAAGTAATTGGAAAGTGTAAATTTCTTACATGAACAGAATCAAACTGAGATACAATCTTTTGACTGAAATAGCTAGCTATATTATGACTACTTCTTGTAGCTTCTGAAATCATCGTACAGAAGTTTCATTCTTGCAAACTACACGAACAACATATGTAAGCAATATACATTTTTTAAACATGTCACTAACACAATACTGACGATGACCAAATCTAACACATTCCACTTATAAATTTATCCTGTTCATCAGACTAACAGACCTGACATGGTCTCCCGATGGATGTACGTTGGTGGCGTCCAGCACAGACGGGTACTGCTCTGTGATCACCTTCGCTAAGGGAGAACTCGGCGAAGTGCTGCCTGACGATGAACCAAAAGGTCCTGCTCCAGCTACAGGTTATTATTGTACCAACTTTTATAATTATGTGGCAGATTGTCTCTTGTGTGATGATGAGCGCTTTACAATTAGCGTGGATAATTAGCATGTGTTTTGTGGAACAAATTGTCGCCTGCAATGATTCCAATGCGATTTTCATACCATTAGGTGAATCATTTGCTTTTATATCTTCAATATCAGAAAAAAAAATCGGTTGTCTGTAAAGTCGGTTTACTAACGATAGTTGAACGTGACAACGTCATAAGAAAATACTAATCGAATGGTTGCATTTTTCAAAAGAAATTTCACTCAAGTAGGAGAGAGACAGATGTCGAACGCTGCCGAACGCGGAGGCCGATTGTGCCTCTTTGTCACTCGTTCCGCGCTCTCGCTTGCACTTCACGCCTTAAATGGAACGCCTCAGAGCGAGGTAACGCCGCATGAGTCATGTTTTTTCGTGCGTGCAGCCGGCTCCATCGAATTATAAGACGTTGTCACGTCAAAAAACTTTGTGTATTGAAATCAAGTCAATTAAATTATTACCCAAATTTCGTTAATTGAATAATAACCTCACACATCTCCTGATCCTGAACTAGGCAGAGCCTGTACTATGGTAACCAGACTGCTGATAAACGACCGGATGGCGTAGTGGTTTGTGTAACGGACTGCTATTCCAAAGGTCGCGGGTTCGATTCCCGCTCAAATCAAACATTTGTGTGTATGAACATTTGATGTTTGATTTGGTCTGGGTGTTTCTATGTATAATATGTATGTATTTACAAAAAAAAAGTATATATGTATTTATATCAGTTGTCTAGTACCCATAGTACAAGCTCTGCTTAGTTTGGGACTAGATGGCGTTGTGTGAATGTGGTAGAATATTATTATTATTATATATTTCTAAATACATGCATATTATAGCTAAATTATTTGTCCTGGGTGGGAATCGAACCCACGACCTCCGGTTTAGCAGTCAGGGTTACTAACCACTAGACTAATGAATGCATAAATAAATGAAAGTCAAAAGAAACAATCCATGTTTTAGTAGTAAAGTTTTTTTTATTGAAACTTTGCAGAGCCTATGGAAATTGACGAACAACCAGAAACACCTAAAGAAGAGAAGACACCAGAAGGTAAATCAAAACAAAAGGACCCACAGACCACTACTGCAAAGGAACAGAAGGTAAAACCAGTCAATAAAATAGATATATCAACAAAATTCAAAGCACCCGGAGAGAAATCACCAAAAAAACAGAAAGTTGAACCACAACAGAAAACTCCTGTGAAAATAGATGTACTAGAAGAAATGGCTATGCCCTCGTGGTCAGACAATAGTAGTAATGAAATGATCCGACCTAAAGATACTAGGAAAGATTCTGAAATAATGGTTATTGAAGACAGCGAAGACATCAAATTAGTTTACGAGGAAACTCAAGACAAATCTGAAAGCCAATCTCCAAAATCCCCTAAAACCAATAACACTAAAGATCAAACTGTGCCTAAAACCATGGAAGCTAAACCCGCTGTGCAAGCAGTCACTCCGAAAAGCATTCAAAATGCTGAAAAAGATCACCAAAGTACCCCGAAAGTTTCTCAAACGACTTTAGAAAGTAATAACTTTTTAAGACGTGCCAAAGTGACTGATGCAAAGGAGCCAGCTTCTGGAGGGGGCGGCACCAGCCCCAAGGCGCCTCGACGAGTCGCTTTTGTCACATTATCCAGTCCTAAAAACGCTAAGAAAAAATAGTGGTAATATTTATTGATTGCGGTTAAGATTTATGTTGAAAATGTTTATCAAATATATCAATTTTATACACAAATGATTTTATTTTTCGTAGTAACTTTCTAATCACGTTAACCCATCTTACATCCTGATCCGTGCAGTCATTAAGAATACGGAATGTCACTACCCCAATTCATCCCGGGGGTGTCGTAAGAGGCGACTAAGGGCGCAAAACAACGCAGGACACCAGCACTGCATAAAAAAGAAAAACTTGACACACACTGGCTAGAAAAAATTTGTCGTTTGTCGCCAAATATCAGAATTTGTCGGTCCCTCACTGGTTCAAAAGTTATAAGCGTTTATAGGAGGGCCTGTGAGGGTCAGTATCCAAAGCAGTGCCACGCTTGTATGTCAATAACTAGGCCACCTAGCGACGATTTGTTTTCTCCCAAAATTAGTCGAAATCAGTCGCCAAATATCAGAATTTGTCGGTCAACGGTTGAAAAGTTATAAGCGTTTATACTCGTAGGTGGC